>WOGR01001005.1:0-21611 GCA_015342045.1 Leptinotarsa lineolata
TTAATTATTGGAACACACTTGAAGACCGGTTTCGGGCTGTTTGGCCACTCGTCAGTGCAAGGTAGTGTCTATCATCAACTTGAAGTCGATGATTTCCGATAATTAAAAATCGAATTCCTTTCAGAGTATCATTCTTCAAACTAGGCAGAAGCGAACGTCCGAAAACGTCGCCCATCTGCCTGTCGATGTACTAACCAAATGCATATCCACATGGCCCAAGATTCGCATAAGGACAAAAAAACTTTCGTTCCTATAGTAAGTGGGCATACTTGAAGACTAGCTTCAAATCAAATTATCTAAATGAACAATTCGCTTCAAGTTTTCGAAGAGACTCGCTAAACAATAGTATTTTCAGATATATCCAATTGACTTGTGGCTAGAGATTGTAAACACAGCTGGGTTCAAATCCTGTTAAGTATTAACGATATTATCTTAAATCCCTGTCGAGTACATACCTGTTCTATCATTGAGGTTAAAAATGTCAATTCGGTGTGAATACAAATGCTTCAATAAATTATATGACCTTTAAGAACCCTGGCGTTATAAAAAAGTCCCTAAAATATGGGAATGTGATGTTGCATGTTTTTCAAACCTAATTCTAGATTTAGTTTCAGAAATGTTAAGGAACGTTTACTAATGATTATGTAACAAATAAATGAAATCTTTGGCATTTTGTTGATTCATAATTAAATTTGAATAAGTCTTTGTAGGGTGTTCCGATTTTTGAGCAGATTAGATAGTCATGATTTACGTCATTGACAAATAAATACATAATATAATATCTGTAAATTCAAAAATTATAAAAGATGCGAACAAATTATCTTTCAACACAGAAAAAACCCACTCACTATTCTTCAGATGCTCGATTAATGTTTGGCAAAGATGTAATAGGAAATAATGATTGCACTAAATTCCTATGTGTCCTCATAGACAAAAATCTTCAATTTGATGACCATGTTAAATAACAAGATCTCTTCTGGTTGCTATGCACTGATAGTGATTTCTAATGAACTAGGACCAGCTTATGCCAAAATGTATATCACGCTCTTTTAGATTATCAGCTACGTTATGGAATACCATCTTGAGGATATTTTCACATAAATGGAAATTTTCTTCAACTCCTAATCATTATGCTATCCGTAACGATAGGCACATACTGAAACCAAAGACTCTATTTTCTTAATTGCTGGAAAGATGTTCAATCACTCAACTGTTGATATCAGGGCGGCGAATGAAAGTCAGTTCAGAGAAACTAAAAAAAAAATTCTTTTTGAGAGACCCTACTATTCGTTGCAGTAATTCTTCCATTCATTGCATTAACTGCGCATATAATTTATAATTTTTATATTTTAGGTACTCTATCGTGTTGTTTCCGTCTATACTATTTTTTCATTTTGTTTTTCTGACTGTTTCACTAGGTGACTTACCAATTAATTCATAGTAGATATGACATTGTCTTATTTATATTCAAGCTCTGTCAATGTGGTTGTATGACTTCAGACAATAAAGTATATTTATTATTATTGTTAAATGAAAACTTTGTATACATGTTACTAAAAGTGTAGCTACCTGGAAACTGAATGGTTGAAATTTTATTGCAATGGAAAATAAAGTGCGGACCAAAAGGCAAGTCCCCTAATATGCTCAGATTATACAAAACATTTTAATTAAGGCCAACCTACTGGTGTGAAATTGACTTTTGAAGTCACCAACAACTAAATACGTTAAGGAGATTAGGATATCAGGCAGACGGGAAAGGTAGCTCGCTTTAATCCTATCAAACTTGACGTTTAAATGCAGACTCTTTTGTGATAGGACTCTACAAACCAGAAAATCACTACCGGTTTTTAAAAACCGATTTCCCACTCATTGTAGAAGCGAATATTTCGAAATTGATGCCCTTGATATTTTAATGCGACATAATAGGCAACTAAGAAAGACGTTAAGGTATACTCGACAGATCTTGTTAGATGTACCAATTAAGATTGGCTTTCAGCAATGTACCGTGTGACTCAAAACAAAAGTAGTGAATGAGCCTTTTTCATGACTTTCATCAATTCGTTCGAAAAAGTGTTCGAATTTATGTTGAAAGATTTCCTTGTAATCTATATTTGTGTTTACAAAATTTTAAAATGAAATAGTGGAAATAGACCAGTGGCGTCAAAGAGATATACCTATTCCCACTTCTTATTCGGTCGACCATCATGAAGTTTGCAGAATTTAAGAAATAACTGATGAGAAAACCAAGAGCATGAATAAAATAAGGTCTAACAAAATGAGGTTTTGTATAGGTAAATGATACAAAAATAGAAAAGATTTCGTACGTATCTAATTCACTTTCCGGTTTTACGGCTCCGCGGCTTCGGTTTTGAATTTTTAAACCAGTCACCCTGTATATTCCTGAGAAAGTTCTGCATCCGAATGTTACATTTTGAAGATGATCCATAGGTGATATTTAAAAACTCAAAAGGTTCAAAACTATCTTCCTAAGTAGTATAATAAAAACAGAAACCCAAAAAAAAGCATATATAATCCTGATTTGTCCTCAATAAATAACCTAACCTCAGAAATAATTTACAGCATATCAAATTCAGCAAAAAAAACTTGAAATTCCATAATTTGTGTATTAACTGACAGAGTACGTATCAGGACGAAACGAAATTATTGTTACAACTGAGCGCTATCACCATTTTCTAGTGCGCAACTTCAAGTTTAAGTTAGTCTTCATAAAAATAAATTGAACAATTTCTCCATACAAGTGCTGAAACTTGCGAGATTTAGCAAATCATCGAGGTGTTCTTGTATCGGGCATATAAGTGAAGGAATTTTCACAGGCGTATTTCTTAAATTGAAGAAATATGCATTATATTCGTAAAATTTAAAACCTATCTTCAATATATACAAAAAATGGGCAATACACTGTTTATAAGAGGCACATTGTCATAAACGTTCAAAAGGAATTTCAAAATTTGTTACATCACAAGGACCAACCGTAAAATTCAAAACTAATTACAATAAAAAGGAAAAGTTTTCCATTCAATCTATTGAAGAAAGAAGCTGGTATCACCTTAAAATCAATAAATGCGTTAAGTTATTAGCTGAGTCACATCAACTTTTTCATATTGTGTGTTGTGAAGCACAAAATCGGGTGATACTAACACGGTTGGCGTTGCCAGGTCAGTTTCATGCTTAGCAGCAGATTTTGTGTTAGAAAGACAGTAGATTGATGTTTTAGTCATCAAGGAAGGTAATCAACCAAGCCATAAGGTGTACAGGAAAAAACACACACAGATTGATACCTACATAATGGATCCAACCATCGTCCAAAACAAAAACGAAACGTCATCAACACCCTAGTGAATAGAGCTTCGAGAATATGTGAAGAAAGGTGCGTCGACGACGAAATGAACCACCTAACAACTGTGTTACAAGCGAACGGCTAAAACAAAAAAGACATATTTCGCGTTACGCGTCCAAAGGAGAAGAAGAGAACCACCAGTATAGACCAACCCCAAGGCACTGTCTATCTGCCATACATAGAAGGTTTCACCAACCGAATCGAGAAAATTCTAAAGAAGGAGAAAATTAACACCTTCTTCAAACCAACGAAGAAAACATCGGAGTATCTGAGATCAGCAGAAGACAACAGAGATTCACTCAAATCAGTGGGAGTTTACAGAATTCTATGTAACTGTGGTAAAGTCTATATCGGTCAGACTAAAAGAAGTATTGATAGTCTGCAGTCGCTGAATATAGACTGTCCGATGGGAACACAAGATCCTTTTAGAAAATACCGAGAGGCTAGCAAAGTCGAATCATTGTTCAACAAGAATGTATTAAGAAGCCATATTAATATAAAAACACCAAGAGAACTTCAACAGAAAGGAAGAGAGAACATATTTACCAAAGATCTGGCATACAGCATTGAAAGACGCCAAAACGAAGCCATGTCACCCAAATCGCGTGGGAAGAACGCGCGAATTCGCCATTACAGATAGTACGCGAAAAATCAGCACTACAAATGACGTGTCAGAAATAAGAGCATCAGTTTCAGTTGATACGTCAAAAAAAGTTTTTTGACCACGCCACTAAAGATGAGTGCCACAGTTGCATTTGAAACTGGAAACCAAGCAAAACAGTAGATTAGTAGTTCAAGGGCTAAAACAGAGATCTACTGCAGAAACAGTCGATATGGCAACACTGAACACTTTACACCTACTAATGTAATTATCACTATTTTTAGACTTCTTTATATACAGTGTGTTAAAGCCAAATGGAATAAATTTATTATTTCGGTTACTCTACATATTTTTAAAATATTCCGAAACACGTCAAATTCAAATTCTAATTTACATACTTCAACAGAAAAATGCTACCCCTACCTTCAATTCCCGTCGAACGACAGGTACAACCCCCAATTTTTTAAATGGGCTTGTGATATGTCGTTTGGAAGGTCTCTTCATTCTCTATTAAAAATGTTATCGCTTTCAAGTTTATTGCAATAGTCAAGATAAAATAAATTGAAATCATGTGGTCAACGAAATTCGATAAAATACACTCAAAACTCATTGCAATATACTCAAAACTTATTTCATGTTGAGGTATTGATAATAAGAAAGTAGGCAAACACTATAGCAATGTTTTTTTCAGATGGCGTTCTTTAAAAAACTGTGAATAATTTCCGTGGCAACGTTAGTTTAAAACGCCTTGTCAAATTGTTTTTTATGTTACATCAGTTGTCAGTATTTTAGTTTACCGCCCATATCTCAAGGAACAATGAGAAAAATAAAGAAAAATTTCGCGAGATTGGTCATGTGGGGCAGATAAAAAAGTAGCTGCCATTGCAATGAGTGATGAACTCATATTGGATGCTTGAGTTTGGGGAAAACCTACATACATCGAGTAGACAGGCATCCACTACATTCAATGTTAGACATCGATAGTATACACATTAAAAGAAAATAATAAGAAAATATCTACTCAGGATAACTACTCAGGAGCTCATGGAAGACGGTTTTGATAAAAGAACTTATTTTTGTAAGCAAATGATGGACATGTTGGATAACAATATCATTCAATTGGAAGACGTTATGTTTTCTGATGAGTGAAATTTTTCTCTTAACGGTCATGCTAATCGGCAAAATTATCGCTATTGGTCAATGGAACATCCTCACTGGATGAGAGAAGATTACACGAAATACCCTCAAAAGGTTCATGTTTGGGCAGGGATTGTAGGAAACCATATCATTGTTCTCTTTTTCATCGAGGGCAACTTGAATAGCGATAATTATTTGGCACTACTTCAAAATGATGTCATTCCAAGTTTAGCAAATCTATATTCTGATCCAGGATATAGATTTGCTAGTTCCAGTTAATACGATATGATTTCAGCAGGATGGAGCACCACCACATGACCAAGTCAATGTCTGGCAATACCTCGATACAATATTTCCCAATCGGCGGATAGGGAGGCGATAATCGATTGAATGGCCAGCGCGATCATCTGATCTTTCATCATTAGATTTCTTTTTATGGGAATATATGTGTACAAAACTAAAACTTCAGATTTGAATGACTTAAAAGAACGAATAATGCTTGCGATTAGGTCGGTCACGCCTGATATGTTAAATAATGTAAGAAGACAGTTTTATTTGAGATTAAGATGTTGCCAAGACGTTCGCGGTGAACATTTTGAATATCTACTTCGTTAACATCCATAGTTCTGTTTCGTATTCTACATTTAATTATGTTTTGCATTACATTTTAGTTTTTGACTGTATTTTATCGAATTTCGGTAACTACATGATTTTAATTTCTCTTTTATTTGTTACAATAAACTTGGAAGCGATAATATTTTTGAACAGAAAATGAAGAGACCTTCCAAACGATATATCACAAACCTATACTTCCCATTTAAAAAATTGAGGATTTTACCTGTCATTCAAAGGGGGTTGAAGGTAGGGTTGGTATTTTCACGTTGAAGAATGTCAAATTATAATTCAAATTTGACGTGTCTCGGGATTTTTTCAAATATGTACAGTAACTGAAATAATGAATTTATATCACTTGGCTTTTACACATTGTGAATTGTACAATATTCTTTTAAGAAATAACGAACAAATACATGTAATACGGAAAATGTTTCACAATTTGTCATTATTGCAATTTTTTTCTTAGGAGTCAACGGCATCGACTGCTTGGTCGTTATCCTTATGTTGTGGGTAGGCAATATCAATAACTCTCCGAGCCACCTAAGGAGATTCATAGATATTCACAGTCCTTCGCCCATGTTACCTTGAAGAGTCATCTCAACTTCAACAAGATTAAGTGTTTCGAAAAACATATGTGGCCGAGGATGATGGGATCGAGCTCAAGACTTTTTGATCGTAGTCGGGCGCACCACCGCTGCTCCAGTTTATCACTTCCATTAAGGCTACTATGGGACACTGTTTTTTCGGTTGACCAGCTGTCGCACCCCTACGAACGACAACCCTCAGAAGTCGAAACTTGTACGACCCGAGGATTAACGAGGTTTAACCTTTTAACATGTGATTCCTAACACAATCTTTCTACAATCAAAATGTTAACAGATATGCTCAACAACTCTGTGAACAAGGACGAATTAACTACATCAGATTGTGAAATCCAACAATAAAACTGCACGTAGTGTGACTATTGAGGATATTGTGTGAAATTCCGACAACAATTATTCATTCTAAGCACTGTGAAGAATCCGCTTTTATTAAATTCTATTCAGCTTCTTAATATTTTAATCAAACTATATGTATCCAATTAAGGCTAATCTTAGTGTAGTGTGAACTAACTTTGGGTTATCTTTGTGTCAAGTATCAATTAATCTAATTATAAAAATAGTCACAGGGAAGTAACGTTCAAAGTCAGAACAATGGTACTCATTAAAAATGATGTACGATATAATTTATTGAAATAACAGATACCTAAAAACAAGAAGCGACTCCATCTAACGAACCTGAACAACAAAGCGAAAAATAAACAATGAATGACCACAGGAAATATGTCGGTATGTTGAACAATATATAATATAATATTAAAAGCTGAATTGACGATATAATGGAGAGTTATTTTGATTTGTATTAATTGAATCTATAATCATTCTTTCCAATTTTTCATTAAAACGTACTTGCTTTTCATTATTTTTGTTATGTTATTGAGTTTCCAGACGAAGTATATTCTTTATTCTACTTCCAACTAAATATTCGAGATGTTATGACCAGAATTTGTCTTTTTACCTGTGATCTTGTGTTCTTTCCTCTTTTGTGCAATATTGTCAGAAATAATGTTTCTTCTCGAACCGCAGTTGGTAAAATCTTCAATTGATACATGAACTTGTGCCAAAACAATTTTCAACAATAATTGATATCACTGTGTAGAGTATAATTCACAAAATTGTATTCAAATGAAAGTATACCTAATATAAATAGTAAATTCATTTGAACTTCAAAAATAAAGCAAATTATATTTGAAAAATTTTTTGAAACCAACTAATCTACAAATGTATGCCATACTCTATTACCTATTCACTGATATCATTTTTGAATATTCCTTGCTCAGGTATCAGTTTCAACTGATATTAACTATTCAATCAATTTATTTTTGATTTTCCATTTCAATAACCCAGTTAGTCGAAAGCTTGTATAATTTCAGTTAAAAGTTTTATTTCATTCCATCCGAGGTAAATTCAATATATTTTACCTATGTATATTCCGCAACAACGTTCATTGATTTATTCATTTGTTTTATTTGAAAGGATCTAATTTTTACATTAAGTGGGGAGAAAGAAAAATATTCTTCTCAAGAAATTCGTCTTTTGAAAATCACTTTTACATTTATGAATTTTGGTGGTGTTTGGACTACAATGATTCTTTGATTTCATTAATATTTTAGATGAAAATACTGACCTTTGAATGATCTAATCTATAGATTGGTTTGAAATGTTTAGGTACGTACAGGACTGACACTTAGGTAAACTAGCAATTGCTCTTTTTATAATGAAATCTCATACAGGAAAATTCGATGATAATGATGAAGGACTTCATTCACCACATGTTTACATTGATTCACGAGTAATAATATATTTGAAAGTGGCAAAAAGACGAAGTTTAGCAATGGTCTCTCGCATGAGTGAGATCACTCATGTCCGCTTTTTCACTCAACCAGAAAAAAGAAATGGCATTCAGAATCTAGAAAAAAAAATATTATCTAACAATATCAGGAATTCTTTATTGTGTCTTAACTGAAAACTCTTCAAGAAAATGTAAGAAATAAAGTGAGACAGCTCCAATATGTAATAAAAAATAGTAGTTCACAGTTATCAGGCAATCATCATTACTAATTATGCAAACATAAGCTCGATGCTAGATACAGATGATGATACAGAAGATACAGAAAAATGCCTAAAAATAAATTCAATATTACTGAGAAATATCACGTTACAATACTGGTTTGAGCAAAGAATATAATACAATAGAATAGAAGAAAGCTTTATAATATTGTTATTTAAAAAAATTGTTGCGATCTCCGTTTCCTCTTGTCAAAGACAGGTTGGGTTACATCAAAATCATGATTCAAAATTGTCTTTTTCAATTATATCTTGAACGTAATTTCGTTCAACTGTTTCTTCACAAAGGGTAGGTAATCTGTTGTGAAATTTATAAAAATTGAACAACATTCTTTCAAATTGAGTTTTATAATGTTTGGGAGAGTAGATGTCATGAATATCATGGATGAAATGAATTTGTCATGTAAATAGGTTGGTATTTTTAGTGTTGATGATACGCCGATATAAACTACAACTATATGTAGCACATGTCTTTCCCGCATTAACAATCATGCTACCTTTTTTTAATAGATACAGACTCTCATTTTTTTAGGTCACAAATCAGTCTGGTACATGTATTTTGCACTATTTGTATCCTAGCCTAATCACGCTGAGTTAGGCAAGAGAAATATACCACGCCTACAAAATTAAAAACACCTAAAACCAAACATATTATCAGGGATTTTCTACTCAGTGGATTTTTGATACCATAACTAATTTTCAAAACACCATATGCCTTTTTCATATAACTATCCACTTGTTTAGAAAATTTTAAATCACAGTCGATAGATCACCCTAGGCCACGAGAAAGATCTATGAATTGTAATAACTCGTTCTTGGCTTTAATATTTAGTTTATAAATTGATTAATAATCAATTTCGATTATTCGTTCATGTTCTGAAGTTATACAGTGATAGAAATAGTTTTCCAGTTTTGTACTTTTCTGATCACGAAGTTGATTTTTTTCGCTCTCAAAAATCTTACAAATGTTCAAAATATCGAAAAAAAGCATAATTTCTAAACGGTTGCATGGATATGGAGAAAAGTTAAAAGAATCAGTCCACAACCTTTTCGACAAAATTTTTTCAGTAGTGACTCTTAAAGCTATTGAAAGATGATAACACTTACAAAACTATATGATATAGGTATTTCTGGTTCCTTCTTGGTGATACATAACTTTTGATTTTTTTCATTGTTTGAATGTTGTTAGTCATTGTTAATAGTTTTCCAAAAGTCTAAGTGTACAATATTTTCGAAGCAATTTGAAAAAAAACCTCCATGGAAATCCCAAAAAACCAAGAGAAACCCTAAAATAATCCATAAATGCAATATCAAACTTCATAAAAAACTATACGTGAACAATTCAAATCTGAGATACCTTTTTTATTTGAGATACAACACAACACAAGGTAAGTGTTTACGAATGAACAACTAAAATTGTCAGCTTTTTTCAAAGCAACTTTGTACATATTGTAGTTGGAATGTTCAGGTAATAAAAAAATGTATCTCTCTTTAATATACTTTTACGTATTTTCCGTTCATTGTTCAGGAATCAATATTCCCATAATTCTCTTTATTCGATACCGTGTTGATTTGATTGAAGGTATTCAAATATTGATAGAACACATAAGTAAGCAGCAACTGCAAACGAGCAAGCAAACAACCACGAATCAGACTTCATAATATATTCAGTATTCGATTAAGGCTGTTCACGATGATTTGGATCAACACGACCAAAAGACTACTATTAGAAAAGTAAATATTTAATATAGTAGTTATAATGGCATGTCATATCACGCGAAAGTATAACCTAAAAGGCAAACAATGCCCAGATAGAGTTTTCATTTTGTATTACTGGAAGGTTTCATAACAGGGAGGTTTCAATTGAATTCGTGAGTTTTTAAAATGCTTGTGATTTCTTCATTCAGTTTTTAATTACCCAAATTGGAGTCAAACGACTAGAAATTAATTTGAGATATTTCCTTGATATAGATTTGATACCTGGAGGTATTTTCAAATTACTTTTCGTGGGTTAGCAAAATTGCAGCGTATTCATTCAATGTAAGACACGAATTGACAGAAAAAAACTTTTTTCTACTTTTCTCATTAACAGCGAATCACTGAAACAGTTTGTTACAGTAGAGAGAGAGAGAGAGAGTCAAATATTGCTTGAAACTCCAAACAATTAAAGATCATATGTGGATGCTGAGAAATACTACCTCGGAAGAAGGAAAGGAAGAGATTGATAGAATTGATTATTATTGTTCGAAACTGGAGAAACATTGAAAGATGATCCATTCCTTTTGAGAGCCTGGTGATCAACACCATGGCCTTTGCTTGGACGCCTCATGGAGGCCCAGGAAGAATACCAAGGAAGACACTCCCATTCCCCCCAGCCAGACTCCTGGAAGCAGTGGAAGACCCAACCGTCGAAACAGATCCAGGACATGTTAGAGGAGTATCCACTGACCATCAGATAGTGGACAGCACACGGCTTGGCACGGCCTGAAACACCATGAAGTTTCAGCCATATCTCCCCGGGCAACCCAACGCGATCCCTCAAAACCGAACACCGCTATGGACCCGGACATTCTTACCAACACGAATAATGAAAAAACCGATAATCCAAAAAATAATAGGTTACGTTGGGTCAGAAGTGAGAGGATCTATTCGACCTTCCACCGCAACCCGCAAGGGTTTATTGTGGCTCCCACCTATTCAAACTCGACCAAATAAACCCAGCTTCTTGACGAAGCCGATAAGTTTGTATGGAGAGTGATCTTTCAGGTCAGATGGTGAGAGTATGGTTCTACCAAACTCTGAAAACCTGATTCGATCCACGGTGGGGCAGGCACAAAGTATGTGCTCTGCTGTTTCGTCATATTCCAAACAGAGGCGACACACACTGTCTTCCGACAGTCCGAATCTCTGCATATGATGATTCAGATGACAGTGACCTGTATGGAGGCCGTAGGTCATCCCTGCTAAAGTCCTCCAACTTTTTGGTTTCAAGCTTCGAAGGGTGAATGAATGCCTTGGAATGAGCCAATCCTGGAAGGTTTTGCCAGAAGTCTTCAAAATCTCTTACCATCCAAGTGTTCAATGTTTGTTTGGCAAAATCTAAAGCAAATCCAATGACAAGTTCTGGTCCGATGAGGACTCTCGCAGCACCCTCCTTTGTAAGAGAGTCAGCAGCCTATTTGTTTTGCAGACCAGTGTGGTCAATAACAATTTGTTGAGACTTTCTATTGAGGAGAGTCGTTTTTTGGTGATTTTCTAACAATTAAGACGTTGCTCGGTAGGAGTCAAGAGCTTCCAACGCCGCTTGACTGTCCGAGAAAATTTTTATTGTCTTGTGTGTGAGATTGGATTGAATAGCAAAGATTTCCGCTTGGAATACAGTCGCATAGGTCCCTAGGCAGGTTGGTATCTCTGTCCTGGGTCTGCAACTGAAAACAACTGCACCAGAGCCTGGAGGTGTTTTTGATTCATCTGTGAACCAACAATTATCTACTCTTAATATTTTATTTTGCTGGAGGATCCAAAATACTAACATAAATAAGATAAAGTCAGTTGTAAACTAACCCAAACCCTGAAGAGGCTTCTCCTTCATTTATATATCATGTAAGATACTAACAAAAACCCAAAATCAATAAAATACTTGAACATCAGAGCCTGGTATTTTAAGTGTCTGAATGCACTGTTAGCAATTTTTTTCATGTTTGTCAAAGTATCAGTTGTATTAATAAAAATAATCAACATCCCTATTCCTGTGTACAAACATAAGATACTCTATAATTGTGAAGTAGAGCAGTACTCATACCGAATAATCAAAATAGTGTCATCATCAGTTTTGGTAATTCTAATTAATGACAGTTATATAGATAGGTTATGATATATTCTAGTCGTGTATGGCTGTTGGGAACGATAATGAACTCCAATGGTGGAGAGGCATAATTAAACCGATTTCGAAGAGTGGCACGAAACATTTCTGAAAATTCGAAAATCAAAACGCCTAATTACTGTACTCAATTCCGGTATTTCCTAATCATGAAATATCGTGTCAAGATGGAATGATTTGAATTTGTAAACTTCCGTGTAATACGTCGGCCATTTATTTCGTGACATGCTCAAATTATGAATATATTTCACCATCTGATATCAACGGTCCAACAGTTTTGCTGTCGGCAGAATGGGAAAATTAGGATAATCTTGGAAGTATGCCGCCCACCATACAAAAAAACTACCTCTGCGTAAAACTGTAACAGAAACTGAAAGTGTTATAGAAATAATAGACCTGCTATAACTGTTTAAGAAACCGAAACTGAAAAAAATACTAATAAATACAGTGTTGCCTCTTTTCAGTATATCAAATAATGATATGCTCCATTCTATGAAAAAATCTCATTTTCATATGTTATGCACAACCCTATATCACAAGGCAGAAATAGAAATGAAACATGAAAATGAATTACTGAATTCCTGCACTTATTTCACTATTTTCTGCTCGCATATATACGTGATTGTGAGTCTCATTAGATTGAAATGTTGGAAGAATCGGTTCGTTGAACAGCCTGTCATATTCAATAGAATAGAGTTGGAAGTATTTGAAAAATATCAATAACTATCCAATATCCAATACATGATCATGCCGCCAAATATAATGAATTTACATATTTCAATAAAAATTGGAAAGTCAGTAGAAATTATCTAAGATCAAGACAAAAATCCGCTTTAAATGTTTTCTGTATACGAAAATCATGCACATCAATGACGTACCTATAAATGCCTATAATACGTTTCTTTTGTGATGTATACATAACATGACCTGAAACACATGTCTTGGAATGTATGTACAAAATGTGATGGAAAATTTGAGAACAGGGAACAAAATCAAATTTATAACATGGAAAATATGCATGGAACTGAAAGAAATAAATTGTATTCAATACACTAACGGCACCACTTCAATTTTTGAGATACGAATAACCACGAACATTATCTGTAAAATATACTTCACAGGGTTTCGAACCTACGATCAAGAAACCAACTTTGAGAGATCTAAACCAAACAAATTTTTATAATAAATGAATGCGAGAAAGTATTGCCTTTTGGAGAATGCAAAAAGCATGTACACAATCAAAGCCTTAGGTATATCAAAACGTATACAAAAGTGTCCACACAGAAATTCAATAAACATAGAATAATTGAATGACAGATGTGACAGAATATTGAATATATGACTTGGCAAGTTAGTATATTCATAATGGAATTTCTCGTATTTCCAAAATATTGGTTTCCAATATGTACTTTGATGATATGATGGAGACATTCAATATATCACTCATAACCTCGACTTCCAACTCCTAATATTCCAATTTCTAATATTCTCATTTCAGAAATTAAATGTTTGGAATCAAAAAAATAGTATTTTTATCGAATGAGAGGAGGTGGTTCTCATATGAGATGTGCTCGCGATGAGATATTTATTACTGAATGTTTGAATCATGAAAATAATGTTCATACATATAATATTTTAAAATTAACAAAATTAAACAATAGGTGTTTTTTTTGAAAACTCGTGAAAAACAATCTATTTTTGTTGTTTTGACGAGATCAGCAAAAATATGTACCTACTTTTCATTGGTTGGTCACTAAAAGTTGTTATTTGGTCATGTAATTGTCTCCCACCCCTTCACCCTCAAGAGGTGAAAACCACGATCTCAAAAATGTAGAACAAGAGGTTGGTTTGAACCAGGATATTTTTTTATTATGAAAACGATTGTTAGCCTGTCAACGTTTCTTTGAAATTTGATCAAATTCTTCTCCAGGTTTGGAAACTTTAATGTCACCAGAGGTGACGTGTCACCAGAGACGTTCCAGGAACGTCTTTTCTTTTTTTTTCATCAATATTTTCAGGATTATTCAAATTAGTCTCATTTTGTGATATCTATATGAAACATTTCGAAAGAAATGGAGCAAAACCAATTTTGTTTTCATAGATTGAACTAATCAATGAAGGATTTCATGGTGGATAATCATATATAGGTACGATATTTTCTCCAATTGATTACACTACCTTCTGAGACTGAAGTTTCAAAAACAATTTTTTTTTCTCATCAGAGCTTTATGACTCATCAAAAATGTTCTTCATACGTCAATTGGATTTTCTGTTTTCTGTTGGTATTGTGGATTTTCTCCATTCTACATAACTTTTCAGTTTCATTTTCTTCACTTCATTTCTAGTCAATTCTTGATCTTCTTCTCGCAGTCTTTTTTCATCTCTTTCAGTAAGCACTATTATGGAAGTGTATTTTGATTTCTACTTTCTTTGTTTATTTTGTTCTTATATATAGTTCGGAGGCATATTGTGTTATAGAGACACATCCCATATTTTTGATAGTGGTAAATTTCAAAGAGTTCAAAAAGGACATGAAACCTCCATAAGGGGTTCAACATTTTCTGGGGGTATATGAATGAAATTCAGGTAACTGTCGACAAGCAGATAACTATTCATGAAATAATAAGCTGACTGTGCTCTGAAACTATGAGTTTGAGGCCATATATATTCTCATAAATTATCTACCAAAAGATACTTCAAATAACGCAGAAAATAATTCAAACCTGGCCCGCAATTTCTAAAGAATCGACAAACAAGCGTTTGTTATTGAACAGGACAACTCGAAACCTCGACCCCACGAAGAACGGAAGAAATGTAAAATCATCTGCTGCCTTGAGATTTTTTTTTACAGTCCCAAATTAAAAGAGGTGGCATGTTGGGATGACTGTCCATGAGTGTATTTCTTCTCACCAAATCTGAGTTATGTTACAAAATGTTGAATTTTATTTACCGGAAACAAAATACCTACTATGTGGACTTACATATATTTAGTAAATATTCTTCTCATTTGTCCTATCTACCTACAATTTGGGACAAAACCCACCAACTAGTTCCAAATTTCTTTGCTATTTTTTATGTATTCGATAACGTTATTGTTTGTAATATCATCTCGCAATGTTTATGTATGGTCGATGATTACATGTAACTATATTGAAATATAAATCACTCTATAAAATAAATAAATAGTAGTTCCGTTTGTGCTTTCATTTTGGTTCACAGCTCAATTTCGTTCTATAAAAAAATAATTGGGATATATAAAACATGGAAATAATGGCTCGAAGCATGAACTGTTTATTGTATTACACAATTTATATACGTTAAAAATGCGGAATCTGAACTTCCTCTGCTTTGTTGAATGCACGCAAGCATTATATAAATGAGGAAGCGTTCAGTTGGAGTTTAGGTAATTTCAGAAACTCATTTATTTATGAAAATGAAAGTAACAGTCACTCATTCGGTTAATGAATGGATTTTCGTAATATACAACGGGTACGCACTCTTATCGTATTTTACTGCGTGAGCATACATTAAAAAGCTTCGAAAACTATCATTCAAGACCACTTAATTATGCATTGAAGTTATTAATATTCAGAATTGTTCCACCAGAAAATTATTTAAATTTTTATTTGGACGCCAGTTTCCGTAATTATCGGCTTTATCGTCCAATTTATCAGTTTCTGTATTTGGAATGAATATATTTCTTGCCTTCCTAAAAGCCATAACCAATTATCAAACGTTTATCAATTTTTAAATAATTTATTCCGCTACTGAATGGAATTCTAACAATAAATAACTGGTGTCGAAAATAATCGCTTTCTGAATGGTGTCGTGCCACCTGAAATAGCCATTCATGATATGAGTATTGAAAGTAAGGTTTTATTTTGTGAGTGAAAAAGTTTGCGAAATAAGCGTAGCGAGTTGAGGAATTTCACAAATATCATAGAAAGTTTTTTGTACAGCTGTCCTGTGTTCATAAAAGAATAGATAAATTTATTATTTCTATAAAAATACATTTTGACATCTCTTGTCAGTTAACTATTTTCATGTAATCGCATTTGCTGTGAAGTGTCCGTGTCAGGTGACACCGAATCACCTGATTACTAACAAACAGTATTGTTCACAGCTCACGCGTTTTATTTGAAGTCACATTTGAAGTTCTTGCTGGTATTTAATGCCTTGCATAATGAAGAACAATAGTGAGGAATTGTGTGTTCCTGATGATATTGAAGAAGCTGGAAAAAGAGCTTCAATTGAATTGTTACCAAAAAAATCGACTCAGCAATACGAAATCGCATTTTCTAATTTCCTTCGTTGGTGTAGACTTAAAAATGTCAAAGGAAATTTCAGCGAAACCGTCTTCATAGGCTATCTAGAATAGAAATAAAAAATATGGACCTCGACAACTTTGTGGAGCAAGTTTTCAATGATAAAGTCGAGTGAGCTCGTTAAAAATGGTGTTAATAGAAGCAAATATTTCAAGGTAATAGCATTCTTGAAGCGGAAAAATGAAAGTTATAGGCTCAAAAAATTAAGAACTCTTACTTTTGAACAAATCCAGATGTTTATAAATGAGGGCCAGATAAAAAATATTTGATGATGAAAGTTGCTACTATTTTCGGAATATATGGAGCCTGCTGGCGTGACGAGCTGTGCCATTCATCAATGGAAGACATTAAATTAATAGATGAATCATTGATTGTTCAAATTTCCAATACAAAAACGAAAATAGGTCCTTCTTCCTGCATTGTTGAAAAAAACATTGACTATTTCAATACATACATTGCATTACGCCCTTCTGTTATCAATTATCAACGTTTTTCCTGAAATACTCAAATTATAAATGCAGTGCCAACCCAGTTGGCATAAATACGTTTGGGAAAATGCTCTATACCATTGCTGAGTTTCTGAACCTCCCGGAACCGAAGGAATTTACAGGTCACTGTTTCAGAAGGTCTTTTGCTTCTTCGCTAGCAGAATCAGGAACAAATATAACGGATATTAAGAAGTACGGAGGATGAAAGTCTAAAATAGTAGCTGAGGGTTATATCGATCAACATATTTCTTATAAAAAGGATATTGGTGAAAGAATAATCATAACTAGCTCCATCGTTACAGCATCATCCTCTTCACTTCAAAAATTGAATGTTAATGCACATGAAACTGTCAACTCAGCTAGTTCAAATATTTTACAAGGATCTTCATCATCGCAAGGTATTAATATCAGCAGTTGTTCTAATTGTATTCTGCATACTAATGTTTATAAATAATAATGATGTAATTGATGTACAGCTTGTCAAATCTAGAAGGAGGTTTGAGAATTTATGTTTACCATCATCTCCGGATATGTTTCTCCTCCTGCCAGAAGGCTTGTATCATCAGCATATATAGTTATAAATTGATTCTCTGATAATTTAGATTTGCATAAATCATTCATAAAAATAACGAAAAACAGTGGGCCCGCTAAACTTCCTTGTGGTATACCTATAGATTTTGTTATAATATCAGATTTGGAGTTTTTTGAGTCTTTAGTGATACTAACTCTTTGTTGTCTGTTTGCTAAATATGAGTAAAATCATTTCAGAGCATTTTCTCTTATTCCATATTTCTCCAATTTAATTAACAAGATATTATGATCAAGACAGTCGTATGCTTTTGACAGGTAAAGAAACATACCCAGAGCTAGATGCCGTTTTTCCATCAGACCAATTATGTTCTGCGTATATTGGAACACTGCCGTTTGTGTTGATTTTTTTGTAAGTATAGCCATGTTGATTATCACTCATGAAAAAACTGTTGAAACTTTATTACACATTGCGATTTCAATAATTTAGAGAAACTTGGAGGTAAGCTAATAAAAAATATATATCTGGATCACATTTCAGGGAGAATGACTGCAGGGCACTAATTACATCCACCAGCCAGAAGATGCTCTCCTGATTCCTTATGGTAAACACGTGTAGCTCTTGTATCGTACTTATTGGACCATCTTCTAACGGATGTCATGTCAAATGTTCAAATTGCAACATTTCTATCTCGATGACTGCAGCAAACTTTCCATATGGAGGTATATGTGAGTCAGATATATATGCATATCTGATTATACATTGGTTTCAACTGTTCGGGGATTCATGTCCAAGTGAATTATCGTTAGAGCGTAACCGTATACTGAAGGGGAATAAGTTTTCCCCCCTGGTGCAGATTTCACTCCTACTACTCAGGAATTCAGTGCAAGGCAGGCTCATAAGATATCCTGATCTTGTAGATGTGATGAGTAGCTTCCTGGCTGCTTCACCTAGCCTCTTAGGTTCGTTATCAGGATTGAGTTGAAGAACTCAGAAGCTCTTGCTCCTGATTTAATATAGGGAGTAAAAACCGTCAAGTCGAAGTTCATCTCTTCTGTAAATTAAGTCACTGATTCTTTGGTTACTTTATGGTTCATAAAGCGTTCCAAAATTGGGAATTTCCTAACGCACAAATGCCTTGAAGTTTCAATTATTCAATAAAACTTAGTACAAACAAACCTCATTCAAGAGGAGAGAATGGTTGGGAGTTGGAGGGTTCCAAAATTTTCCAAACATGTGATTTTTCATGAGGATTTAGGGAAACCATCATCGATACTCTAGTTTTCTTCATATCCTGAAAACGTTAAATTGGTTGGTGAAACTCGCGTCGAGAAGAGTACGGCAGTACTGGTGATTGGTGCTAGTGATGGTTTTGGATTTATACTGCAGTATGACCATTAGTCATATGGAATTTTTTTAATAATAACCGTTGATGGAAATTCAATTTTGGAATCAATTTAGGTACCTATTTGCTTCGATTGAGATGGAAATATCAAAAAATAGTGACCAGCAATTCGCATGTTTTGTAAATTTCAATATTATCTCAACTCCAGAACGTCGACATAAATTATTGAAAACTGTTTTTTCAAATGCATTTTTCAACCCATATGTATATCAGTTTTGGGAAATAATCCTCAACATAATCTAGATACATAAAACTCTTAGTTTTGACAATGCTTCATTTTATACAAAGAAGCTCTATAATGATGTTTTTTTAAACTACATCGAATTCAATTGTTTTCGACCGAATATGAAATGAATAACATCATAAAATATATATTCTTAAAAAGTGATGTACGTAGGCTTTTGTTTTAGTGCTAAAATAAAGAACCAAATCACTCCACACATTTTTGAAAAATATGAATAGTTGTTAAAAAAATATAAATAGCTACTCAAAGGTCAATATTCATAACCACGAATATTTTCAGAATAAATTTACTACTTTGACGTGAGCAAATTAATGAATGGAATGTGCCATTCGCCAAACAAATCTAGAAAATATGAAAATTCGAAGATAAACTACAATACCTATATCATTATTACCTGAGCTCGTGTTTAAGCAACACACGTGCGAATGGTGATAAGAAATTATACGTATATACTATATCTAACCCTCTTCAGTTGTTTTTTTAGGTAACTAATGTGGAGATTGTATCTTTTTAGTTTGAATAATCCTATCAAAATTTTCAGGAACTAAGAATAAATATGAATTTTTTCAAATAAAAAAAAAGTTGGAGCCATATTACTTCAAGGCAAATTAATTTAAAGTGGGTTCAAAGTTGCTTTTTCTGTTTATTAGCTGTCTCCCTCAAAAAAATCTGATTTGTGATTTAATTTTGGAATCAATTATGCGAATTATTGATTGAACCTTGATAAATTCTGAGAACGAGTGAATTCGTAGACATTTTTGAATGGATTTTACATTTTCCGCGATAAATTAAGAAATGCTGTTATGTAGATGTAACCATATTACAAAAATTAATATGTAAATTTCAAATGTGATAATGAAAAACTATGTTTTAGTTAGAAAATTAACTTTTTACAACTCTATTATTGAGCAGTCGTCCAAAACATCCAACTGCTTGGGTTTTTATGTCATTTCTTTCATTTTCATTTCTTCATAATATTTTCGTGATTTCATATCGCGTATATTTAGAATTCTCTCTTTCGTCGGAAAGAAACGGATAGATTTTGAACCTCACTGAACTAAATGTTTTGCTTAACCATCATTAACATCCTTCTCTATATTCAAATACAATCAGGGCCAAGTGGTTGACTTTTTTCGACGATATTTATAACCCCGACGATAGTCAGTAGTTATTATTTTGGAGTGTTACTTCGAACACATTTATTTGCCGATTCAGTCTATTCTGGGATTTCGGCCGGAAACTGATTCGGATTCTGAGTCTCCTTGCCAAGAGATTTCACTGTTATATTTTGTCTGCCGTTTTATTTTTGGTTTTTAATAAATTTTATTGTTGGTAAATGCTGTGTCCGTTCTAAGTCATAACTCACCTACTACCAGCCCCGACAGCTGTGAAAATACACCTAATTTTACTGTGTACATTCTTCCTTCTTTATTTTTCAAAACACCAGGTCTATCATCAGAGGGCAATTCAATATTCATTTTGTAAGTGTGTGCAGAAGATAATTCAGGAAACGTCGGAAAATTGGCTTCTCGGATTCGAATGTATTATCATGAAAATTACCTGCTTGATCCGCTGCAATCAAACCAGCTTGAAATATACAGTTAAAACAACGTATACAATCGAGAGTACCATACCTACAGGATTCGTGATTCTCGTGAATAAACTTCAATTAGTGTTTGCATCTAGGTACTCGGAGAAATTTATTCATCGTTATCTGAACCTTTTTGTGATATATGGTAAACAGAAACGTCATAATGGGTTGTATTAGTTCATTAACATGTATTTGCAGAAAATATTTGTTGTACAATTATTGCATCCTTGAAAGTTACGAAATTTGGTTTTATCAGCGCTGTTTTTCTAATGTGAGTATTATTGGATGATTTACAAACAAAACATGTTTAGGTACCTACTCGTATCTAACTCCAAAAGCGTTTTTGTGATTTTATTTCTATTATTTTATTTTTGTATACCTACAAACTGAATAGAGAAATTCCGTGTTTCTCTATATCTATATAATCAGATGGATTCACATGAATTTTTTCCAGTTTGTATTCGAAAAAACTTCTATTCATGATGTACACATCTTTGATGCAAATATTAGAATTCATTTACATATACAATTTCTTTTTCCTTTCTTTGGAAGATTTTCCACACTTCTTTCAAGTGTATGATGAAAAAATAGAGGACCAAGAAGCTTTTTTGTGATAAGCTAATCTCCCCTGAAAAATATACAGGGCTTTTCATGATGAGCGTTAATTAGCCGAAGCTGGCAAACTATTCAACGAATCAACCTGAAAATTCCACAGTATGCATAAGTCAATATGACCTACACGCCTAAAATATTTTAGACGAAGCGGCGTTGT
>WOGR01001006.1:0-21610 GCA_015342045.1 Leptinotarsa lineolata
TATATTGTTTATTTCAGGGATTTCAAATCATTTTACAAATTTTAGACAATGGAAGTCCGAACTGCTGAAATTCACCACGAAACATTGTCATTCACCTTCAAACAAATGAAAAAATCGTGTTTCATCAGTTTTCTCGATGTTATGTTTTAGGAGAAAATTACGACCACCCTGTAAATTATTTTCGAAAATTCGATGGACCTGTTCATGACTTGATGCTTAAGGTGTGATTCTGTGAAACTTCACATTTTCAACTTTTACTGTCTATGAGTTATGATTTATTCGGAGTAGTAACTGTCAAATTTTCCAGAAAAAAATTAATATCTCGAAAACTAACAAATTTGGGTAGAGGCATTGTTATACAAAGTGGGCCTAAAATGTGCTGAGAAATTCAAAAATGTAATAAAATATAGAGTGTTCTATTTGAAATAAGGAAGTTGCCCTCAACTTCCGGTATAACGGAAAGAGACCGAGAGTTGAAAAGATTTTAGTTGAGAAGGCCATTTTGTAAAACCCGATACCACAAAATTTCAAGTTTTTATTTTGAACCGTTCTCCATATATTCCTAACGAACGCTCGTCGTGAAAGACCCTGTATATGTAAGCAATAAAGTCGTTTATTATTTTTATTCTTTCTTCCCAATCGTTCTTGCAACCGACCGATTTGCAAATCCCGCCGTTTTTTTTTCCCGTCGTGTTATCTTCAGAAAAATGCACACTCCCCGTAACTAAACTTGCTTTATTGATGCACTGTAACAACAACCATTTTCGTACATAAAATAATATGCTCTCTCGCGGCCCCACACTTTACTGCTGTATTGCCAACCTCCCCGTGAGGAGGTTGGCAATACAACAGTATTGCCAACCTCCTCAGTTATGCAACTATAAGGCCATCAGGCCTTATAGTTGCATAACTATAAGGCCTGATGGCACACAAATATCCATTCAAACATATGTTTTCCTTGAAAAAACCTTAAAAGTAAATGAATAAGGTATAGTCAAGTGACCCTTGAATATAATTGAGTCAATTCTATCACATATTCAAATATAGTTTCATATCTTATATTACCCATATGACCAGACAGATGAATATGTAGTTTCAAAACTTTTCGGACAAACGTTTCTGTATTTTATGACAATCGAGAATTTACACTCGTAATCATTTGATAATTATATTGTTATACATTTTATTCCTATTTTAGCTCAAACAATGATAAACAAACCTATTAAACAAAAAAATTTAATTCAAAGTCTATTAAGAAATTTCAAGGAGAAAAGAAACAACTCATTGTCTAAGAGATGTGAATATTACAAAATGAACATGAAGCAATCTCAAACAAACATGGGTAATCCAAGGGTAAGTATCCATTTTCATTAATCCGCTGAAAACGATTCAAAGTATTTATTATTCACAGCGCTTGATTTTCGATTTGGTCGATGATATTCCAAAACCCAACGACTTCAAATGCCGATGTCAGTTTTCAAATGAAAACGTAGATAACAAAATTGACTTTTACAACGATGAGGGCTTCAGTAAAGAGGACAAAAATTTAAAGAACGAACTATTGTCGACGAAACAAGACTTCAGCAAAGATGAATTGTTTTGCATAGACGAAGAAATCGACCCTAGATTGATTAAAACTAACAAAAAGGTCCACCGAAAAACTACCTACACCGATAGTAATGGGACTACAAGGGTGGACGTTTATTATTTTGATCATGGCAATTCAAGGTATCACTCTAACAGTGAATGGAGTCATGATGATATGATTTTTTCAATGAACACTTATTCGACCCGCACTTGTATTCTGAATGCTATACAGTACGATGAGAAATCTCTTCATATCACTTTATCGGATTCTTATTTCCGAAACATCTTGAATCACTGGGAAATCATTATTCACGCCAAGAACATGGTTCATAATTTTTATAGAATAAAAAACAATAGGTTCTCAATGGGCGTCGCTTTTCCTGATTGTTGAACGTTGGAATCCTACCTAATTTCTATCAGGTTGCTCAGATTGCTTGAAACTCGAAATTTCCATAATTTCAACTTTAATCTCGAACTTTAGTTCCTAAACTCAAAATTTCAACTTTTCCTCAAACTTTAAATTTTAAACTTGAGATTTGAATTCAACAATAAATCAAGGAAAAAAACTGATGGTATAGTTCAAGTAAACGTATAGTGCAACTTACCTTTCAACAGCTCCCCTTTAATAATATATTAGTTAGGAAACTAACTGATTTCGATATTCAATAATTTCTGATTATATAAGAACCACAATAACTATGTATACCCATGTAAGCTGCTCTCGGAACATAAGAGGGAACATATTCATTGATTCTACGAAGCAGGTAAAGAGTGCTGAACAGCTTAGTGGAAAAATCTTTGATGTGTTTTTTCCAATTAAGTTTTTGATCCAGCGTTACCCCCAAAAACTTAATGGATTTTTGACTGTCCTTCAGTTCTTTTGGTGTAAACGTAAAAGGCCGGGATAGACGTTCCGTCATGCACATCAACTTGCTTGCGCAAGTTGTACGGCAAGACTGAATTCCTCATTTGACCACTAACTATTCAGTCTTGTTCGTTTTGTTGATCAATTCAAATGTCCAGAATCAACATGGCTGACGATCTTTTATTGTGTGCGGCTGCTATTGCTATTATAGCAAAAAAGAAAAAAGTAAATAAGATGAAACGTTCCAAGTGGTCGAAAGAACGGTTACTTGAGCGAAAGGAATTCTCACACCTGAATTTACTAAATGAGCTTCGATTAGAACCTGAGGATTGGTTCAATTATTTACGTATAGACGATAAAACTTATATGGAATTGCTCCAGGTAGTAACGCCTCAAATCAATAGGATGGATACGTTATGAGAAAAGCAATATCACCACATGAGAAGCTCAGCGCAACTCTAAGCTTTTTAACAACAGGAAGAAGCTATGCTGACTTGAAATTTTTATGTGCAATATCTCGTCAAGCACATAGTGAAATTATACCGGATACATGCAGAGCTATTTACGAAGGATTAAAAAATCAATATTTGAAGGTAAAGTAAAGTATTTCATTAAAAACAGTATAACGTATTATACCTAATTCTATTTTTGGGAAAGAAAGTTTTTGGCTTTCTACTACTCCATCTTGATACAAAAAAATGTGGGAATCTTCCAAAAACTTTCTTTCCCAAAAATTAATCACTCCTAAAAAATATACCCCCTTCAAATTAGATACTCAATTTTATTTCAATTAATTATTATCTTCAACGTTGTATCTTGAATAATATTCTCCAAGGGATTGTGAGAGGTCATTGGTTGCTTCCAGAGATCTTGCAATTTCAGTTCCAATGGGCGATCTAACCCTTCCATGATCATACTGAAAAGTATCTATTCCATGAAATATTGGATTTAATCCCCCCCCCCAAGCTTTGTACGGGTTTAATGGGTCCTTCTGGTGTCGATCTTAAAACTTCAGTATTACTGGGCTGACTAACCTCCTGATTATACTAAAAAGTGTGTATATCAGTAGTTGTTGGTGTTCTGTTTCGATCTGGGTTAAGATTTTTGATGTCTGGTTTAATTGTCCCATTTGTGCTTGGAAGATTGCTTCATTAATCACCTTTTTGCAATATATGGCCATCTCAGAAGGCAGTTCCAGAAGTTCTTGGCCTATATGTTGGCCGAAAGCTGCATATTTTCCTTGATTTTGAAGTTTACTTGCTACAATATTCAAAACTTCATTACTGTGATCCAAATTCTTTTCACTTCTTCTTTTGACACTGATTCTGGAATTTGATGTTGATGTGTATGGGGTGGCCGATAGAGAGGGTAGTGATGATTCGGATAAAGAATGGTCGTTGAAATTGTTTTCAGGTTCGGTGAATTGGCTGGCGTCCTAAAAAAAATAATTCAGATTATCAACTTATTTCATACTTTAAAGATTTACATCAAATTCTTCGTGTTTGTTACTGCAACTATACTTTAATTATGGCTTTTAACGGACTTTTATACTTTTTGATACTTTAAATAATAGCTATTTAGGCCTGTGTTGAAGTATATTTGCTTATTCTTATGTTTAAAAACATTATTTACAAAAAGTAGGTATTTTAATTCCTCATTCTTGTTTTTCCAGTTTTCAAGCAGCGAAGAAGAATGGAGAAGAATTGGTAGAGAATTTGAAGAAAAATGACAGTTTCCCAATTGTTTAGGTAGCATTGACGGTAAACAAATACGAATATCATCATCGCAAGATGCTGGTTCTTTTTACTGGAATTATAAGGGATACAATAGCCTAGTTTTATTGGCCATTGCTAATGCGAAATACGAAATAATTTATTGTCAAATGGGCACAAATGCGCGTTTTGAATGGAGGTGTAATTGAAAACATTGAATTTTATGAAAAACTTGTTGAAGAAGAATTGCGATTACCTACTCTTTCCCCTGCAAAAATTAGTTCCACTCAGCTTCCTTGGGTTTTTATCAGAGATGAAGCATTTTCACTGCGTAAAAATTTACTGAAACCATTTGGCTCGCGAGATTTGACAAGAAAAACAAAAATTTCCAACTATCGTCTATCTAGGGCACGCATAATCATCGAGAATGTTTTTGACCAAAACGCTGCCCGATTCAGAATCCTTCATATAGAAATTAATTTAAAGACAGATTAGATTCAGTGGGGTTGACGTGCGTCTTTTTACATAACTATTTGCGAATAAAATGCTCTGATTCGTATACTCCCTCCGAGTCCTTAAACGAAGAAGATTGGCCACAATCAGCAGTTCATACAGGGCTGCGAGTTGACCCTGGTATTTTAAGCGGACTACAACGTGGACACAATCGAAGTACTGCACAAGAAGCTAATGAAGTTAAAGAGTTATATCTGGGATATTTTAATGGCGAGGGTCAAGTAAACTGGCAAAATAATATGATTCATTGATCACGTATAATAAAACAACACTAATATAGCATTATAAAGTTGTTGCTTTCCATTTGAAATAAATTTATACTTACATCTACTACTGGACTTTCATTTATAGTATCCATCCCATCCTGTCGCGGTGTCTCCTGGTTAGTCAAAAATATCAATAAATTAAAATACCAGAGATTTAGCTTATACAAGTCTTCTGCGCCCATACGCGACTGCGAACTTCTAGTTTTCGTTAACTCTTTCCGGAAACAAGTACGCAATGAATTGATTCTTTTTATTACGGCATCTTTATTGGCTGCGGGATCTACCTCTTTTAATTTTTGTATGAGTATCTCATATATATGCCTCATTTTTCTTGTGTTTATCCGAGTATCGAGTATTCTTTGGATTTCACCTTCCAAAGACATGAATTTTCTCTATATAAATTAATGAAGTCTGTGAGGAAGTCTCTCGACATAAGCCGTAGGTCCGACATACTTGAACTCACTAATTAATAAACTAAATAACTATATAATCTTCTCAATTTTAACATATATTATGTGCCCCCTACACCAGGATACTCTCTAGCACAAGAAGACGGACTTAATAAGTCGCACAAACCGCCACACATTGCAACTACCGCTAAGACAAATCTGTACTCGCAAGAAAACATCTGGCAGGTTTGATTTCATTCAAGCCAAACAATTGTCTACAAATTCAATAAGTATACCGACTGATCAGCACTAACGCCGCGATAAATCGTGCATTTCAAGTTTGCGCAAGCAAGTTGATGTGTATGACGGAGCGTCTACCCGGCCTTTTCAATTGTTTCAGTTTTCTTGACATTCAAGCATAACTTACTGGCTGCAAAAAAAATTTCGATTTTTTCAACGCGTTGTCAGTTAGTTGCTTCGGATATTCATGTACAGGGTGACTTTCATAAATATTAGTATCATCGGCATACTGAATCGTGTTAAGGGGGTTCACAACGGTGAAAATTTTCAGTTGTATCCCTCAGCCTTCGGAATTTCAATGAACTTTGATTTTTGGTAAATTGTTTTAAACTAATTGAACACAATGAACCCATAGTGCTCTCCGATGACCAGCTGCCGCTCGCATGTATGCCAGTCTGGTATTTGTTAACATTTTCTTCTTACGAAATAATAGACTGCAGTCACTCTGACAGTAGGTAAACCCATGCATACGTTCATTTAATTTCAACCATAGAAACATACAAATTGAAAAGGAAATATTTTCAGAATATTTGAGAATCCTCCAACGAAAGGAAGACATAAAATAACTACAATGAAAACCCTTCATTGAGATACAAGTATGTAAAACATACACAAAAGCTTTCCCTTTCAAAACATCCACTTTCACATGAACATTGAATTACACAAAAGAAAATCATCATCACTGATCCCTAAGCCTATTTGGCTGACAGATTTTTATTTTGAAATGGACTGAATTAGCTATATAACAATCAATATAATAATGTTGAATAACAAAATATTAGCCAATAAAATGAGTACATAGTTATAAATTAAATAGAAAGTGAGTGAGTGGATGATCTACAAGACACGTTTATTATTCAAAATATAACACAGTTGATTTGACAATTTTATGGTGTTCACGTCACAATTCAGAAGTTATTTCTTTGTTTCAATATGTTAATGATATTAGACATTTGGAAAAGACAAAACACGATAAAAATTGAGAAAACGTTAAGTTCTGATACACAAGTCAATTAGTTTCACCATAATTTGATGAAAACGAAAAACATATCTTCCCTTTTGGGAGTTTTTTCCACACTCTTCAATTTATTCATTTCATTATTGTTCTTTTTTAAGAAACGTGACGCTAACTTACGATTTCGAAACGTACTTGAAAAAGTTCAATTCTCATTCGATAATTATATATTTGTTTTATCTCAAAAAAAATCAATGTATCTTTACTTTTCAGTTACTTGAGAACAACTGATAGACCCCCCGTTGTTGCTACAGAAGCAATTGCTGAAAAGACAGAAACGCATGCCACAAAATTTTGGGCTGAATTATTTGGAACATTACATATAGGATTCGCGTTCTTTACATCATTTATTCTTCAATCGATTAGGTAAGTATATTTTGAATGATTTCAAGCTATATATTCTAATCAATACTGCTAAATTGCTTATGGATACTCATTTTAGTAGTTTGAAACAAGTTTACAATTCGAAAATTTCTAGAAAATGTTACATAACACATCTTGCTTTTAAAATATGAGAGTGGTGGGATTTTAATGAGAACCAGTAATTATTAGGGGCGCCAACAGATTTTCAAGTGTCATCATTAATAAATCTGTAAACTCTACGAATCAATTAGATCCGATTGGAACTCAATATTTGACAACGAATTACATGTTTTATGCTGAACTATAATGAAAAAATTACATTTACAGGAAATGTAAGTCATGAACGGCAAGGAAGACTGAAAACAGCGACGGTTATTGTAAACTCTGTCCGATCTTTTACAGATTTTATATTAATCAAGGGGAAGATTTAACTTGGAAAAAAGGTCTCCGGCGGGATATGAAATCGGCACACATCAACAAGTATATAACTTGTCTTAATATAAGTTAGGAAAATTATGCCGCTAGGCGGTACTTAGTTCCAGATAACGGATCGGGAACTTCCCTTAATGCACGGCGAGGGTTAATATTGTGGTTGGAAGTTGAATGGCAGTACATTTGCACAGCCGGTTTCGTTCTGGTTGGGTACTTGACACCACAGAAAAACGCCTAGAAATAATGTATTATCATTCCCTCGAACTGAAAGAAATGGAAAACAAATTCTATTGGTGAAATTACAAACCCTAATAACACAGACGTTTCTTACTTCTAAAATTATAATAATGTAATTATATATTATAATAATATATAAATATATAATATATATAAAATTATAATATTTTATAATAAGGTTTCCTTCAACTCGCTATCACCTAACAAAATAATTTTATTTAAACTGGAAATTTTATAACCGCTAAATGCGTGAAATTTCATGCAATTTTGTTTTCACTGTTCAACTATCCGATGTCGAATTTTCGGAAAAACTATCGTAATAGTACCTACTTAAGGTTGTCATTCAAAACAGGTGGCAGCACCTGCCGAAACAGACGATAAAATTATCAGTCGTAACAAAGAAATATATCACCTCTACTTCAAAGCATTTTTTATGGTAATGGAAGATATATGGAATTCGAGAAAACAATACTCGTACTCAGAGGATTTGAATTTGGCATTCCATCAATTATGTGGGTGGGGCCTAAGCCAAAGGTAAGCGTCCGTCTTTATGTAAATAATTGGCGTTCCCCTTGAAATACTCCAATACTTTTTGAAATGAATCACGTAGAGTACAGAACTTGGATGGGAAGTTTTCAATCGCAACCTTATGCACAACATATCGCAAAAATATAAAATGATATTTTCTAAGAGAATAAGTTGAAAGAATGAGTTCAAAACTTTGATCAAAATATTCTTTACAAAAAGATAATTCCAATAATAATCAATGGAATAAACCACACGTTTCACTTCGTGGGATAAGAAGTAAGTTTATTTTATAGTTTCATATGAGTATAATAATTGTTGGGAATCAAAGAGTAAAATATTATCAAGTGATGGCAGTATATGATGATACCCAATAATACAGCTTGTCAAATCTAGAAAGAGACTTGAGAATTCCCTCTCTCACTCTCACTGTCGCGCATACAATAGTGCACGGGACCATATCGAAATTTAGAAGTATCTTCCTACATTTGACAAGCAGGCATGAATTGCATAAAATGTTCAACTGCAATATTTCTGCGCCTACCTATAGCATACCAGGGTAATGACCATTATAGTCGATGCCGTTGACACCGAAAAAATATCAGAAAAATATTGGAGCACGATTTTCATTCATACATTTTTAGATGATATGAGTTATAATTTATGACTTTTCGAACCTCGCCCCCCAACCAAACAGCGCTATTTCGACCCGCTAAGGTCTCATCAGTGGTGAGGGTATGTTCTACCGAGTCAACGGAACCACAGTATTTGCACCCATCGTCGTCAGACTTCATTATCCGTCGAGTGTCCTCACCGATTGACGCATGTCATGTCAGAATCTGTGAGATACGGTAGTCTAAATATCTCTTTCTCATTACCGCACCATATGAAGATCTTTCAACACTGCTCGTGTTGACATCTAACTTCTCGTATAGTAGCCTTCTTTCCTTAAAATAAACAGGTAAACCAGTATCTGATCTGCTATTACCTGCAGTTCTCGGGTTGTCACTGCATTGTCACTGTCGAGTGATATCACTCAATTTTCTTTCGGAAAGAGTGAATTTGTTGGAATTCGGCCATAGATTCCAGAAAAGGCAAAAGTGAGAACCAAACCATAACTGATAAGTTTCCAGCATGTTTTCAAAACTCGAATGAAGGCGAAGCTAAAGGTAGCTGGGAAGATAAGCAAATTTTACTATGAGGGCTGAATCAGACAGTTGAATATCACAAATATGTAGGACGAAGTTACAAACACTGCAATTTCTTAAAAACTCACTCTGATAGGTGTCAGTCCATAAACCTACTGTGTAGATGAGTTGAGACTGCCCTGAACGAATTGTTCATTTAGATAATTAGATTTGAAACCAGTCTTCAAGTATGCCCACGTACTATAAAAATGAAAGTTTTCTTTGGCCGTGTACGAGGTCTTGGGCCATGTGGATATGCAGTTGGTTAGTACATCGACAGGCAGATGGGGCAATGTTGTTGGACGTTCGCTTCTGCCTAGTGCCTAGTTCGAAGAATGATACTCTGGAAGGAATTCGCGATTTTCAATTATCGGAAATCATCGACTCAAGGTTGATAATTGACACTACCTTGCAATGACGAGTGGCCAACCAGCCCGAAACCGGTCTGCAAGTGTGTTCCAATAATTAAAAATCGATTTCGGAAGTTGTATGGCCAACAGCATATGCAGGAATAACTTCTGTGAAGAATCCTGTAACGACACCTGTCGGATATAATCCAACGCCCTTCGTTGTATTACCCAGGAGAGTAGTTGTTTTCTGATAGGTGTCAGTCCATAAACCTACCGTGTAGTTGAGTTGAGAATTGTTCATAAATGAATGTTCATAATTTGACTAAGAATTTGTTCTGAATGCATATGTAAATGAATATTTGAAAGTGTATCCTACATAGAGTATGTGTGATATAGTTTTTTTTGTAATTTTCTGTTATTTAGTTAAAAATAAAATAATTCGAAAAGTGAAAATGTAACCTGTTAGAAGATAGTTGTAGAGTTAGGAATAAGTTTTTGAATCCGCTTTGAGAAAGGTAATTGCCTTTCTGGTGATTGAGAAATGATTTTGGTAACATTTTTTGTCTTATAGCAAGTCCACCTCGACATCATTTTTCCGCATATGTTGGAGCTACATCCACTATTTTCATACAATACGCTGTCGAACGCACTTACAAGGAAAACATCAACTGAAATGGTAATAAAATAGTTACCATCTCGAAGGAAACATAAAAATATTGTTTAAAGCTCACATAAATCATGTTTTCATTAAAAAATGACATTGACGGCGGTGATTATTAAGTAGTTGTGGGCTTACGTGCGTAGCAGCTTATGAGAAAGCCCGCGGCTCCTATAATCATACGTTTCCATCATGGTGAGTACAATATCATGTCGTAATACTCTCATCTACTTGTATTATATCTGAACCGGCTGAATATGAAGGTCGACGACAGACTTTTTGTCTGTAAATTTGCAAAAAAAAATTCGAGCCCCGGGTACACCGCACCGACAAATCCCAAGAAACCGTTGCCTTTATGAATGATTTGTCTGCAAATTCTTTCTTTTTGATTTTTGTGAAGTACACTAGTGATACCACCCTTATTAAAATACCATGTTTCATCATATCAATGAACAAATATTTGTTAGTTAATACCTATTTATGCAAACAATTAAGCAATAAGTCTGTGGTCACGGTAGTATACAGGTTGGCAAATTCGCCTTTCAAGCGGAAAACCGGGGTTCGATTCCCCGTCGGGGCCACCGTGCTGGGTAATCGCACGTTAAAAGGTAAGGCCTCGTTAATCCATTGCTCGCACAAGTTTCGATTTCTGAGGGTTGACGTTCATCAGCTGGTTAACGGAACGAACAATTTCAGAACAATTTCAATTTCAATACCTGGTAATGCCTGGATTGAAAGACTTTTTAATCATGAAATTTTAGAAACGATTTCTTCCTTTACGAAAACTACATCTATGGGATCGACCGAATACTCAACTCACGAATATCGAAGACAAACAAGGTTCTGCAAGGTGGTCAGTTGCGAGGCCTAGAGTCGACATCGACAGCCAATGGGGTTTGTTTTTTGTCTTTCTCTGCAGCTTTCAGCGCAAGGAAACTAGGCGGAACCAAGGCCTGAATAACAAACAAAGCATTGGTGATCCATAAACAGAAAGCACCATTCTCGCCGGCCATAGATCTCATAATATGTCATGCTAGGTTAGATCACAAATGTATTACCACATTCAACTCTCCATCAAAGGCAAGCCTGAGAAAAAACGATGACATTTTCCTTTACGAAGTTACCAACTATGAATACTGTAATTACGTGGATGACACCTTCGTCATCTGGAAACATGGAAAGAAAGCTCTGAACCTTTTCCTAGACCACTTGAGCGCTTAACATCCCAGCATCAAATTCACCATGACGACTGAACAGGACCAACGTATATCATTCCTAGATGTACTCATGTAACGATGTGCTGCTAGACTTACCCACAAAGTGCGCACACGGATAGATACCTGAACGCACTCTCAAACCACCACCATCTTAGTCAAAAGAGAGGAGTCACCTCTACTCTAACTGAACGGACTCGAAAAGTATGTGAACCAGAGCATCTAGGAGAAGAACTGGAACCTCTTCAAGTGACATTGAGATCGAATGGCAACAGTGTACCCGAAATCAACAAGGCCATGAAACTAGGAAGGCCCACGGCTCAAAATGGGGAGGGGGCTCATATGGTTGCCCATGCGTATCCACCATTTCTCCCTAGGGTCACAGACAGAATTGGAAAACTCTTGGGGAAACACAAATTTAAACGGTTTTCACACTATGTGGCGAAAGGATAACTCCAATGTCAATCCTTCCCCTCACACACACACAAACGGTTTTCAAACCCACCAAGAAGATACAGCAAAGTCTCAGGACAAGCGACACCCACTATCAGCAGCAGGAGTATATCGCATACCGTGCACTTGTGAGAAGATATACATCGGAACCACCAAAAGATCCATGGGAACAATGCTGAAAGAGCATGAAAGAAAATGCAGACTAGGCCAAACGGACAAATAGACTGTGGCGGAACAAACACACAGTAAACCACAGGATTTTGTTTGGAAAGACGAAACTCGTTGCCCCCAACCAGGGATACCATAGCCCACTGGTGCGGGAGGCAATAGAGATCCACAAACACGCAGATAATTTCAACAGAAATGAAGAAGCTGTGATCTGTGAACCTCAACCGAATATGGAATTCCATTCAAAGAAGTTCAAGAATAGTAAACAGCATGACGCCAGGTAGAAAAGAGTCGACAAATGTTATTGACAATTTACCTAATCCAGATACAAGTATCAGCACACCAAACCACCTAAGTAAACATAAATACGCCTTAGGTAGCCGTAATATCCAATCTTCGATGATTACTCAGGATGTATGAACCTCTGACGAAGCTTGGAGTGGTGGTGATTTTTCATATAGATCATTCAAGCCAGTTAATAATGTTTTTATGACGAATTAGTCAATGCTCTAATAAATAACTTGGGAAGCTGAATACACTTGTTTAAATTGATAAAACGGAGAGGAATTTTTGTATGTAAAGTGTATAATTTAATAATTTCTATTGCATAGCGCTTTCGACTTGCGTTTGATTGAAAAATTTGAAATTTGAAATTTTAGGTTGAAAATTTTTGAAAAAAGTTAATTTAATAACAAATGAGTACTTACTCGTCAGGTAGCAAAATTCCAAAATTTTACATAATATTGACAGAAAAAACTTCCTCAGACTTGATTTGTTTGAAGAACTTGAGATATCCAAAGAACTCTCAAATAATGAACTTTGTTTAAATACTCAAGTGAACTTAGACAGAGATTTCCTTCCCCTTTATAAAAGGATTATGATTAACCACCAATAAAAATAAATTCATTACTCAATCTCAACAATTTGTCCTTAATATTAGTAATTGTTATTAAAAAAATTTCAAAAATCCCTAGTGTATCACCTTTCCAAGTTGGTACCATTTTCAATTTCAATTTGACATTCGACACATTTCTTTCAAGATGTCCTTCCTTTCACATCAGATTTTGACTGAGCCACATGGTCACTTTTCCAACAAATGTTTCGTTGGATTTCAATGTTTTACATTAATCAAATTTTATAAATGTACTATGTTTTTCTCTCAACTTTTCACAAAAATTTTTTAACTTAAATTTCAACTTTCGAATTTTTCAATCAAACTGTTTCTAAATAATATTACTCGCTTCCAGTTGAGCACTGAAGATGACGCAAGTCGAAAGCGCTATGCAATAGAAATTATTATATACTACACTTTACATACAAAAATTCCTCTTCGTTTTATTAATGAAACTGATATAATGAAACTGCTAATTATTGAGCTTTTCAAATTTTTGAAAAATGCCAACTTTCAAATTACGAAATCATCACTGATTGAGCAGGTCTCAATAATATTCTCTGCAACAAGTCATGTATTTTGTTTGAAATGAAGCGTAGGCACTTCCTACTGATACTAAAGTGTAATGATGTAACAAAATGAATCTCCGACTCGTAATAGAGAACAATGAAAGTTCTGTCCCTCATTTAGTGCACTTGTTATGCATCAATTTAATTATCCAATAAAACACAGGAAGACACTGCTAGTAATTCAAACAATTATATGACATTTTCAGTCTGGCGAGTTCAATCGGTTAAGTCAATGTTATTTGAGGTTCCTGATGGTTGCTTGCATGACTTTATGCACAAGTAATTATCAATTTTGAAAATGAATATTTCGAAATAGAATCTCGAAATATTTAATTCTCCCAACTACCTATACAGTTGGTTTTGGTAAATGCCTGCCGGAAAACAACTACTTCCTCCGCTAATACCACGCTGAATATTGCATCACATCCGACATTTTGCAAAATTGTTTTTCATTATGGTAGCTTCTTTGTAATAAATTACAATATATGTTATCTTGCATCTTATAACACAACCATACTTCTCAAACAATTATTTTTTTCCTTCATTGTCAACCTGTTACACTTCTTCTTTTTCCTTATTTTTTCATTGCTGACACTTCATTTATACAACATATGAAATACCAAACAGTCGACATCCAAAGCTTGTCAAATAAAGGAAGAGGTTTGAGAATTTCTGCTTTCTCTTTCTTACCAAATTTTCGAAATCTTCATGATTTTCTAAATACAATGATTTCCCATAGATAATATCCAAATAATAGTTTGGAACACATAGCTCTGTCAGATGGCTTGCAATTTCACCCAACTCAATCCCTCTACACTTTTTCATTCTAGTTCACTTGAAAAACCTTACGGAACTTCCACAATACAAGTAAGCAAAACCAGCCATTCACAGTATATCGCCTCAAGAATTGTTCCAGTTAAGAAAAGTTTCTTTTTATAATAAATTACAATGTATTTGAGTTTTATTCCATACAATGAGGTTGATTCATTGCGTTGAATTGATTGGAATAATATTGAGTTTTTCACTATTCTTCATGCATCTCTCGATCGAAAAATACGTCAAAACGAGTCATTTCATGAGCATATTCAATGTTCCGAATTTCTCAAAAATAGCTGAAGATATAAAGAATTGATAGTGTATCATATCGCTGAACTTTGCTCTTCTAGAAGCTTGAAGTAATATATGTTTCAATAATCAGTTGCATTACCACTTTCTCGGTTCTTTTATAAACATGGCATTTTCAACTCCTTTCTGTTAAAATACCATCTTCAACAATTTGGTTAGTGGCTAACCAACAATAACAGTTTATTGAAACGCTGAAAGTTGGTTTTTTATTCCATAACAATTTCCCAGTCAATTCGCGAAGTTCTATAAAAAGTATAAAGGGGTTACGTCGGGTGATCTTGCAGGCTACCAGGCAGAACCATATGTTCCAATCCATCAAATATCAACTGAGTGTTATTCATAAAATTATGTAGATTTGAAAAATGTAGAAACATTATTAAATTCAAACGTTGATATTATTTTCGGAAGAACCAGAAGTTGAAAAAATCTTTCATTACGTCAAAAGTGCCTCTTAGTGAGCATATTCAATAAAGCTGAAGGAATAAAGAAAAAATGTCACCCGGTATATCCATTGTTACAACTACTGGATATGTTCATTTCTGATGCTTCCTCTTTCATTTTCTCAAATTTATCATCGTTACTTCCTCTTTGTTCGCACATTTGAGCAAAGTGCCTTTCCAAGATTCCAATGAAATGTGGGTTAACTCTTGAATATATTCTCTTGAAGTTGAGTTTTCTAGCTCAGACTCAGTAACAGTCTACTTCAACACACATTTTGCTGGTTGCTCTGACAATTTGAAAAAGTAAGTATTTCCCATAGAACGTAATCGTGTGCTGAAAATATGATCAAAGAATATTTGAATTGTGTATATATTTTTGCAAGATTTGTAAGATATACAGTGTGTCTAAATTCCCATGAAAACAGCTCCTTATTTTCCGTATATATTGGGGTAAAACTCTGAATTCCTTGATCGAATGTACCAACAACGAATTCAAATCTTATCTAGAATTCATTTGAGTGACATACACTGCTCGCCAGCTGCGATGGAACTACCGTCTTTTGCGAAGTGTAGTCTCAAAATTTCAACGGATTTCGAATCATGGCATCAATTTTATTATCAATATAGATTTTAGCCGCAAAATTTACCTACGTTTCAAATTTAATTGAATTCGTCTTCAGGGCTCACAGATAAAGCCATTCGGTTGTTTCATACAGTTTTATGTTGTTGGTGTCTCGAAAATTTGGTTGTTGCAATATTTTCAATTCTTTCATGTGTCCAATATGTCTGATGGTTTTTAATTCAGAATTCAGTAACACGAACAAAGTACTTTTTGAGCCCTGAAAAGGAATTTAATTGAATTCGAAACATCGGCAAGAAAAAATGTATTTTTCACAAAACGTAGATCCTGTTACCCAACCAACTTTTTTTCAGAAAAATTCTTGGATTGCTAATCTAATTGAGTGACATTCTTGAAGATATAAAGGCACAATTCAGAATTATATGCAGATGAAAGTGCTGAAAAACTATTACAGCTTTCGGTACTAGGCCACAATCATGGTATATCTAATAAATTTTATTTTGTGCAGCAAAACTTCCTGAACCGTGGTTTACCATCCCCAGAAACAAACACCATAACGCATACGACTCTCTATTTGCCTGTAATAATGAGTGACTTTTTCGCAGGTATCTTTTTGGCAACACTGTTTTAGAAAAATCACGCGTGAATCGTGTCTTGTGTCATAGTCAAACTTGTTCAGCTTGGTCTATAATTTAACCATGAATCGACTTACGAATGAACAAAGCTTGCAAATCATTGAATTTTATTATCAAAATTCATGCTCGGTTAAGAAAGTGCATCGTGCACTTCTTCCAATTTAGGAGCAGTTTGCTACCCATAATGAAAGAACAAGACGGTGCCACATGCCACACGACACGCGAAACAATGGCCCAATTAAGAGCCGCCTTCGGTGAACAGTTCATCTCACGTTAGGGGCCCGCCAACTGCCCGCCTAGATTGTGTGATTTAACGCCTGGATTCATTTCTTGTGGAGTCATGTTAAGGCTCATGTCTACAGGGATAAACCAGCAACGACTGACGCTCTAGAAGTCAATATTGAACCATTTATACGTAAAATACCGATCGATATGTTATAGAGAGTGTGCCAAAATCGGACCTTGCGCATGGGCCATCTAAAGCCGAGTCAATTTTTTCAAATTTATTATATTTTTTTGAAAATCAAATCCTATGCCTCTTAAAAATCACCCGTTAGAACATCAGCAATTGAGAATGTATAGGTACCGTTCTCAAATTATTTAGAAGATAGCACTGCATATGAAGCGCTGATATCAAACTCGATGGTAATTTACTTCTGAGTTTTGCGAAAAAATTCTCAACACTAGGCAATATCTGAACCCGTCCCTGGTGTATCTACCGATCCTGAAATTTACAGAGTTCAACTCCAAAAATTACGGAGATACGGAGGTATTTCCACGAGAAGTGAAACATACTATATAATCAAGAGCAGAGGTCTTAAAATGGATCCCTGAAGTATCATTTCTGCAAAACTCACAAAAAAAGTTGATTCAGCTCTGTTGTACACAATAGATGTACAGCAACTTCATATATTAATCATTATAGTCAATCATAAATCAACAAAATTGAAAACAAAAGCGACAACTTGCAGCTGACATTTAGCACTGCTCCTAATTTTCCATACAATGAATGAATTTCTAGCGTATTGACCCTGCCGCTAACCCCAAGCTGTTTTATGACGAGTTTTTGTATAATATAGCCATTGTTCAAAGCCGTATTACGAATGTTGGCCTTTATTGAAAACCAGTTGGGGTGCTTTCCCAGTTTAAGGTAATGTGAGTGCAAAATATTGAAGGGAACGGGAAAACTTTGAATTGAAATGATGTGGGACTTAATACTTTGTCAGACTTTTATTGGAATTCGCGAATTCCAGCCTTAGATGCATTCTGCTAAGAAACATGTCACGTTTTATTTTCATTTCGTCTGATGGAAATTTTAGTAAGATGTGAGTGATTTGAAGCTCACGAGAGTTTGCTGTTGATGTCAATAACAACATTTTCGTGAAATATCTACTTCTATACTGTTTCTATACCAAGAATAAATAAATAAAAATATCTCTCCCAACTATCTATTGAAATACAAAATAAACAAGTCATAAATAACACAGATCGATTGATATCCTGTAACACCCCTTTTGGTCTGAATTCTTTTACATTACATATTTTTATTATTACTAGGTATTCCATTCTTACAACCATTATGAAGTATGAAGAAGTTTATTGATTCCGAAACCGGTGGTAAGAATAAAATACCTAGTGGAAATTGAACCTCCACCTGATCTTTTTTTGACGTCACAGTCATCTTTATTACTTTATTAAATACTTCACTTTCACATTGAAATTTGCTGCCACTTGTTTGCAGGATCGAAAAACAGTTAGCTCTTAATTTTTTGTCAAAAATCTTCTGGGGAGTGAGTTGAAACAACTCAAAAGCTAAGAACTATAAAATGTGACCAATACTGTCGGGACTGGTGATAGGTGAATTATCAATTAGACGGACACAGCTTTTATCAACAATAAAATTCATTAACAACAATACACAATGGCGAACAAAAAAATCGTATTACCTCGTGGAGAGGAGACTTCAGAGAGGTGTTTTACTTCTCGGTAGAAACTTCAAAATGAGTTGAAAATAAATATTTTCCAAGTAACTCTCAAAAATATCTCCACTGCAATTCTCTTGGTCATAAAATATATTCGAGAGTATTCAACCACTTGGCCCGACTTTCGAGTCTTCTACATATTCCTTCTGCTTTTAGGCAACAAACTTTCGTTTCAACATAGTTGAGTACAAGTTCAGGAGGTGACCACAAAAGCATATATTTCTTTTTGAATAACTTCGAAAAATTGATCAATTTCATATAACGGATGTTTGGTTAATATTTTCGTCAATAAATTTTTGAATCTTCTGAATGGTAAGTTACGAAATTCGACAGATTTCTATATAATCTGTTCTTTTCAACCTATTACCTGTAGGAATAAGGTTTGATTTATTTCTTGTATTGTGTTGGTGTATATTCTTGTGAGCAACTTTATTCATCAAGTTATGTTGAAAAAGAAGCAGATTTTCATAGACAATAACTGAATATAGGGTCACTTTTAGGTTTTACAAATATTGGTCGACACTTTTCATCATAATTGCCGAGATTATGTTTCTTACTGCAGATTTTTTTATGACAAATATTCAATTGAGATGTAACTTTGTTGAATTACTTCAATTGACTATGCCATACCTGAGGACTGAATAAAAAAGTGAATGATACCATGAAAGTGCTGCACTTCGATTTAATGTTTTTTTTTTATTCTTCTGACAGCAAAAACTGTCTTGCTAAGTTTGATTACTACACATGCTATTTATATGGTCTATCCATTTTAGGTTGAAATCTGTTTGTACTCCTGAAAATTTGGTAGAACTTTTGTTATTTCGATTTGAGCAAATTGTTTGAAAAGTTAGTGTTTCTGTTTTCTGTTCATCGAGAATCAAATCATTTGGTGTAAACCATGAACGAACTTTCTCTAATATGTCTAATATGAGAATCATCTATTTTATATATTTTGTTACTCAAGTTTGCATCATCTGCATGCAATATAGTTTCTATGTCTGACGAGTTTATCAAGTGAGGCAGGTCGTTAATATAGATTAGAAACAGAAGTGGCCCCAATTTTGACCCTTGTGGCACTCCTCCTAATATTTTTCTTTTTTACTCTTAGTTTTTCCTAGATCACCAATATTTCGTTGATATATGATTTTATCATGTTTAGGCAGATACCTCTTACTACGTAGAAATTAAATTTGTCAGACTAAATCGAGTGACTTACAGAATCGAATGCTGAAGTAAGGTCTGTAAAAACGATCAAAAATTTTTTTTGGTTATCAAAGGCGTTTTTCGATATTTTCCGAAAACATATCAATATTTTTCTCAGTTGATTAAATTATCATTATTATAAATATGCCATTTCAGGATAGTACATTATTACATTTGTGTGAAATAGTGTTATGACTTGTCTCTTTGAGTCAAGTGTAATTCACCGCTTTGGCATCTTCCCAAAATAATTCTCCAGCAAATGCATTTCGCATGATTTACCGCTGAAATTTTCTCGACCGGAGTCCCTACAATACGTCACATCCGACAAAAAATCCACTACTAATGTACATAACATTAGAGCTTATCAAGCCAACAACTGGTTCAGTTACTTTATCTTTTTAATGTTGGTAAACACGTCATGATCCCCGTTTTTGTGATAATACCAGTAAGGGTGAGTGTATATGCGTCCATGTCACGCCATTATTCACAAAAAGGCCCCTCTTCTTCAAAATGCCCTTTCCAATTTCCGAAAACCATAAAAAGTCTAGTCATGCATGCGTCGGTTGGATAGAGATTTCGTGCTAGGGCACTGTTGACCATATTCATTTAATTGTGACTGTTGATGTGTCTATCAATGGATTGCACATCGCGTGAGATTGATATTCCAATTCATTTGATTTATCTCGCATCATTTATTGCTACCTATCCATCGAGATACTCCATCCTGGTGTTTTGAATTTATAGACAACGTGAATGTCCTCTGACTATGCATGAAATATAGTGGGTCATCCAACATGGACTTCCGAACTTTGGCAATTGACAACAGCCATCTTGTTGAAGCTACATCTGTCAAATTAGTTGTTATTTATTCAGTCTGTTTTGCCAGTCAACAACTCGTGCAAATAATAACTGGTTCAGTAAACGATCGATCGACACCCGAACGTCGACAAAACGCAAGATCTGCCAAAAACATCGCCACTGTCTGTGAGAGTGTGCAGGAGAATCAGAAGCAGTCAATTTCACGTCGCTCACAAGAACTTGGTCTTTCGCATACCACAACTTGGCGAATTTTGCGTCGTGTCTTGGACCTGCACTCGTACAAAATTCAAGTGACCCAGAAACTGAAGAAAAACGACCATAGACAATGACGTGTGTTCACTGAATGGGCTCTGGAGCAGTTGGCAACTAATCATAATTTCCATCGAAAAATCATCTTCAGCGATGGGGCCCATTTCTGGATGAATAGGTACGTGAGCAAACGAAATTGTCGAATTTGGGACAATACCAATCCACATGAGATACAAGAGCGTCCAATGCATTCCAGTCATTGTTTGGTGTGGATTTTGGACTGGAGGCGTCATCGGTCCATATTTCTTTGAGAACGACGTTGGCCAGGCCAGGCCCAATGCACTTGCTGTCAGCATGTCCAGCATATGCAGTCTCGACCTATATCCATCGATATGACGCGGCCCTTAGAGTGTTTTATTACCATCTACGGCACTCTCACGGTATTGTCGAGACACCGGTGTTGCCCTACTTTGCGGAGGATATTAAATCCGTTGTGGGGAACGAGAAGTGCCGAATTTATTGAAACTATTTTTTCCCTACCCTCAGGCTCATACATGCTTATGAGCCTAATGTAGTCCTTCTCGACCATCAGAGCAAGACAATATTTGTCGTGTAGTTTTCAGCTCCTGGCGAGACTATCAAGAATATTTTCTTATTATTCTTAAAGATTTTATATAATTTGGACTCCTTGATTGAATCAGATAATTCATTGTAAAGTAAGATGGCAATGTATTATGGAGAATTTTCAAATTTATTTGATTTGTGGGAGAGTATCCTTAAATACACTACCATGACGTGTATGAAAATTATGAGTAGAAGCATTCGTTTTGAAAGATGCAAGATTATTTCTTACATAAGTCACACATTTGAATATATAGAATA
>WOGR01001007.1:3477-21604 GCA_015342045.1 Leptinotarsa lineolata
ATTTTATATAATATTAGCATAAAGCGTTCTTGCCACATGATCGTATGGTCAATATGAAGTATTATCTTGAAGTTATGCGCCGCTTGCGAGAAGCAATACGACGAAATCGTCCAGTATGTTGGAAAAACAATTCATGTTTTTTACATCACCATAATGCACCTGCTCACACGTCATTGCTTGTTCGAAATACATTTTTTGACAAAAACAACACCGTAGTCATGCATCGGCCACCGTAATCACCAGATTTAACTACCTGCAACTTTTCCCTGTTCCCAAGAATGAAGAGACTAATGAAGAGACGGCATTTTGCGACGATTGAGGAGATAAAAACCGAATCGTTGATATAGCTCCAAGACATACAAAAAGTGCATATTAAAACTGCTTCGAGGATTGGAAAAAAGGCTCGCTTAAGTGTATCATATCTAAGAGGGACTACTTTCAAGGAGGCAAAATGGAAATTGATGAATAAATGAATATTTTTTGAGAAAAAGTAAAATTCACTTTATTTTTCAACGGACCTCGTATACACCATATAAATGACCCAAGTCGTAATGATAACATAACATACGACATCAAAACCTATAAAAATATATATCAAGCTTCCTCAATAGCACGTGAATGGAGCAGTAAATAAGCATATTGCTCCATAAAATTATATCATCATGCCATTATGAAAACGATTTTTCAAAATATTGAGAGATGGAAAGGCGGTACTAGAAAAAGTGCTACTCCTTGTCTGGCATCTAATATCGTCATGATGTTCTGTTAGGAAATACCTATAATATACGTTTTTACAAAGTAATTCCTAAGCTAGGTAAACATTTTTATGAATTGAAGATTTGATATGGGAGTTTCATGCTAAATAATTTTATTGTAAATTGTGTTAATTTGTTTCAACGCCTATTGATGAAACTTTTTCCTAAGTTGTGAAAACTAGCGCTATACATTAATAATCCAAATACCAGACAACAATTCCACCTAGTGGAAATTATACAAAAGTGTGTTTTCATTCATCTCAGTTTAGTAATCATAAATTTTCAAAAATAAACAAGTCATCAATAACACAGCGAAAATGAAACTAATGAAAACACATTTTCCATACTTCTCGACGCCTGTTTCGCTAACGACTGAGTTGATATCATCAGGAAATATCTGAAACTAATTCTTCACAACTGAATTACAGCATTCATATTCATCAGTTTCACTTCCACCGGAATAAAGAAATGGCGAGCATGAATAAATTGAAATGGGGATTTTTTTAGGAAGAATGATAATGTGTAATTTTATATCAATACGTTCCTATGTACCTGTTGAAAGGTGGATTTCACTCCCTGAAAGAGTTGTAGTTTTAGTTCTTAATTAATTATCTACTTTTTTGACTAATTCTATAGGTACATGTTTCTGCATGTCATCAAGAAAATGAAGTATTATCATTATCATTATTATTATTATTATTATTTCGATGCAATGTTTGGATTAGAATCTTAATGGGAAAATAGTTGTTTCGAAAGGGTTTTTTTTCTTTCAGTTTGTATCTGAAAGAAATTTATGAGCAACATAAAAGTTCATATCCTTTTTAAAAGGTTGTAGTTGTTGTAAACAGTCAGAAAGCAATTTTTGCCAGAAAAAAATTCCCTCTATATTGGGTGCCAACACACTCAGAAATCATAGGAATCGAAAAATCTGATATGGGTACAGACATAAATCATCAGCTGTATACACAAACTGATGTCAATAGTACGGTGGCGTCGACAGTTATCTCGACAAAAATGACATTTATAATGTATATAAAATAAGCTAATACTGATAAAATGGGTGTTATTTTTATAAATCTATCGTGCGTCAATAAATTGGTCACTGACTGATATAAAGGGTGTCTCAAACCTCTGACAAAATTCAAAATCTCCGTTATCTTAACACTTACAGTAAAAATTTACTATGATGAATTTTAGCCACCACTAAGATCCATTTGTCATTATGTGGTGACACCATAACGTTATATTTTTTCTTATGGAACGCCCTATATTTAATTGCATTTATAGAATATACATACAACAATAAAATGGAATTTAAGAATAAAGTAACAACAAAAACAAAACGAATTATGATGAATCCTAAAAAATAGTATGCTTATCATAATCACTAAATTGCATTTCAAAAGTTTCAATTTTTTTCCTTAAAAGATGAAACTTCACTGTCGTCGCTTGAATCATCTCCTAACGTTATTATGACAGGATGAACATTTTCGAAATCATGGATCTGAACGTATTTTTCTAAATATTTATTTGCTACTTCAGCAACATGTTCACACCGTTTGCCCATATCAGTTTTATGGGGTTTAAATTCGGATGGTATGGAGGTAAACATAAAATGGTGTGACCATGTTCTCGTAAGAGTTTATCGAACTGGTAAGTTATAAAGCGCTCTTTATTCGACTTAACTGATATGTCCAGTAGAGGAGTACCTTACTGTTTGATGTTAGTAGTTATGTATATGTATATGAAGATTGTCTGTGAGTTTGTGTAGAATCTGATGACGTTTATAGTCTCTTGTAGGTTATTATAATGTTTTTTATGAGTTTTTATATGTTTTGACTAGTCTCGTAAGTTTTATACCGTTGTGTAAAAAAACTGTAATGATGAATAAATTATCTGTATAGTTCAAGTTTGAACTAGTAGGATGAAAGTGAATATTTTTTTGAATCAGCCATTCAATCATATAATTTTTCCTTGAATTGCTATTAAATGCTGGATTAACTAGTACAGATGGCGTATAAGCATTATAGGAGGCATTCTCATAGACAATTATAGAATTTCCGGGTAAATTTGGAATCAGTTTTTCTGTAACCATTTGCCATAATTCGTGGAATTCATTCCCGATGTTTTGTAATGTTTTGACACTAACTCGACAATTTTCTATATTATGAAAATCATAAATTATACGGCAAATATACATTATATTATAAAGAGGTAAACCGGTAACAGGTGACTTTCTCTCACGTTTTTCATTGAAAAACTTATTTGTCTGTTATTTTTCAATGACCACTAAGCTTCTTGAACAATTCTACCCACTGTGCTAATAGAAACTCCTGTAACAAAGTATTTCACTTCAGAGCTATGTCTAGTAATTTCTTCAAATGTGGGAAAGCATACCATTTTAAAACTGAGTATCGGATATTCATTATTACGAAAATCATCAAACTATCATATAGTTAACAATATTAATTGAGAACAGCACCATAACATTTTTATTGAAATTTCCGGTTCCGTCATCAATTTTTACAAATTATTCAATTCTGATTGAATATATAACGAACACATAAAACCTTTGAAAAGGGACCGGCTGAGAAAAAACGAACAGCTGCTTCGATAGAAGAGAAATCGACTCAGAATTATTGCAGTGTTACTCAGTGAACACTGTCTATTTAGAAGAATTAACCTTGGCTGCAGAAAATGCAACATGTCGTCTTCAAGGTCGGCTTGCTTCTTTCGTCAACCTAGTCGGCCGCCTAGCTCGCAAAATTTTGGATGGCGCAAAATTGAGAATCTTTAAAAATATATAAAAACATAAATTTAATGAAAGTATATTATTTCTGTGTGCTGCCAGCTCAAATAGACACATTTCTAGTGGAGGATATTTAATTTTAAGTTGTCTTAGAAAATAGGGAAGATAGGAAAAAAATTCTCTAATAAACCAGGGCAGAGTTATAAGAAAGTTTTAAGAAATATGAAGATCTACTTTCTATGAACCATGTTTGTTAAATAACCTAAAATTTCTCGATAAAACTTCAAAAACTAGTTTTTTGATTTTGTTCATCCACAAAAATCATTTTTGTTTCACGATATTAGGAGAATAGTCACCTTGTTTGATTACGATGTATTGAAATATTCAATATAACATTATACCTAATTTTCAGACTAAAATATACATGTGCTGAAAACAGTATTTTTTTCATTAGTGAGAGTGGTATTTTTTTGCTAAATAATCTACTTCCAGATGGTCTAAATGACAAGTAACGTCACACTGGAAAAAAGTTATCAGAACATGTGAATTACTGAAAAAAAATTTTTGACACTGCCTGGCAAATTTTTCTGATCCAATGTTACTTTTTATGCACCATCTGGAGTATATTTCTATGAAAAACGATCACTGCTGAATAACAAAATTCTAGGAGATTGGTATTTTGATTGAGTCATTTTATGTTTCAGAGTCCTTACCCAGGACGAAGAGTTTGACAATACACGTAATAAGTGCCTCCCTCGAAATATTTTCCTTCTTTTTTTTCAATGAATAATACAGCATAAAAGGTGTATGTCACTGTCAAGTTCAATGAAAGTTCTTACTATCCTGAGAGTTTTATTTACGTGAAAACTAGCATGGATACAAAAATGGTTTCCGTCAAAGTAACGTCATTAAAAAATTGTTCTAAAATTCCGTAACAAATTCGTAGTCTAATCACTTTATTTATGAATCCTTGGTATTTTATCGAAAGAACGAACCCACACAAAAACTCGAACACACCAAGTCAAACCAGATTCCAATCAGTCAAGTTTTGCTGTTGTTATGGTATTCTTATAATTACCAACATCAAAAATCATTATATATACAATTAGAGGTTTCGAAAAACTGGCCAATTCTTGTTAGGCATACTTGGTATGTTTCTAAACGAGTTCAAGTAAGTAAAAAGGCGAATGACGAGGGTTCTCCATTGAAACTTCGAAATGTACAAATATTTACTTTTGATTGGAACAGAAATGAATAAATTATTCAAAGTATAAATATACCAGAGTTAGAGATACGAAGACGAACTGAATTAATGGTGAGCTCCTGACGTTGTTTATTCTAAGCAAATGTTTTGACATGTTTTTAGAATTCACTGTACAGTTCTCAAACGTATAATACAGGGTCTTTCACGACGAGTGTTCGTTAGGAATATATGGAGAACGATTCCAAATAAAAACTTGAAATTTTGTGGTAGTGAGTTTTAAAAAATGGCCTTCTTAACCAAAATATTTTCAACTTCCGGTCTCTTTCTGTCATACTCTTATTTGTATTTTATTACATTTTTTAATTCCTCAGCACATTTTAGGCCCACTTTGTATAACAATGCCTATACCCAAATTTGTTAGTTTTCGAGATATTAATTTTTTCTGAAAAATTTGACAGTTACAGCACCACTCCGAAAAAATCATAACCCATAGACAGTAACAGTTGAAAATGTGAAATTTCACAGAATCGCACCTTAAGCTTTAAGTCATGAACAAGTCCATCGAATTTTCGAAAATAATTTACAAAGTGGTTGAAATTTCCACCTAAAACGTAACATCGAGAAAACTGATGAAACACGATTTTTTCAAATGAAAACCATAAGTACACTATTCTATTATTTTTAGATACTACGAACAAAAAACATATCAAATTCATAAAGAATGTCCCATACCTAAAATACATCCCTGGCAATTCTACGAAATTAAAGACCCAACTAAAAGAGTATATTTTGAAAAAGATTGACAATTTTGCAGTTTTACATATTTTTGTTTGTTGTATTATTCTCAGTATTTTTTTTTCAATATATATGTTACATTGTCCCTACTATAAACATGTGAGGTTTCTTGGGATCAATTAATGTATTATTATTATTATTCCCTGGTATACTGTATCAGTAATGTCAAAGAAAATCTCTTATTTACTTTCTTTTAGCACTCATATCATCTTTAGAGAAAGAAACAGACCAGTGTAAAATCGATTTAGAAGAAAAGAATGAAATTATTTCGGTACTCAAACAAGAAATAAATCAGCTTACCATCAACATAAAGAAAAATTTAGAGGATAGTACAAATATGAAGACTGATTTTGAGGCCTTATGTAATGTTAAGGACAAGGAAATATGTGATATCAAAAACGAACTCATTCAAATGAATGCTTTAGTACAGGAGAAAATCGAGGCATTGTCAAAAATAAGTTCTGAAAAGCTGAGTGTAGAAGGTACTTTGGAAAAAGAAATTGAACGGTTGAAGATGGACTTGAGTTCCAAAATTTTAGATTTAGAATCCATGGGCGACAGTATGAAAGCTAAAGAAGAAGAAATTGGAAAAATACAAAAAGAACAAGAAGCCCTTATTGAGCAATTGAAAAATAAAGGTCATAGTCATGATGAAGTTACAAAAGATTTTACGACAAAAATTCTAGAACGCGACAAAAAAATCGAAGAATTGAATAATTTAAATAGTGTTCAACTAGAAGAAATCGGGGCTTTAAGAAACGAACTACAAATGGTGAGGAACGATATTGAAACTGCGAATGTAAAAATGGCAAATGAGTTTGAAAAAACTTTGGGAGAAAAAGATTCTAAGTTGAAAGAATTGGTGTTGGAAATTGATCAGAAAAACGAGGAGTTGTTTAAAAATAACAACATTATTGAAAATTTGAAAGGTGAACTCCAGAATAAAGGTACTGAAATAGATAAAATAAAATGCGAATCTGACAGGATTAAGCAAGAATACGAATTTATCCTTTCCAAAAAAAATTCAGAAATAGACGTATTCTCCGAAAATTTGAAAGGAAAAGACATTCTAATACAAACCCTTCAAACTGAATTGCAAACGACAAAAGTTGATCTGGAATCAGTAACCAATAATTTGCAACAATACCAAACAAACTTGAGTGACGTAGAGATGAATTTGACGAAAGAACGAGATGAAATTAAAGAACTATTGAAATCGAAAATTATTGAATTGAAAGAAGCAAAATCAGAATTTTCAAATAGCATCTCGGGAAGAGATGAACAGTTTATGAGTGTCACTGCAGAGCTAGCTGACAAAAATAAACAGTTAGAGAATTTGGTGAGAGATTTTGAGAATTATAAGGAAAACAAAGAATCATCAAATAAGACTTTACTGGAAGTTCATGGTAAACAATTAGCTGAAAGTGAAGAAAAAATCAAGCAGCTCAATGAAGACATGCAAAGAAAACACGATGAGATTAACAGTAATTCTATCAAGTTCAGGAACCTAGAAGAAAATTATAGAGAAAAGCAGTTACAAGTTGATAACCTCACACTGAAATTGGAAGAAATTGCAAAAATCCAGGAATCTGAATCTTCGAAAATTTTAAAATTGAAAGAAGAAGCCACTGATGTCTTGAAGGATAAAGAGGCGCTTGAGAATAAAGTCAACGATCTTGAAAAATTGATAAAAGAGTTACAGGATTCAAACGAAAATTACAAAAAAGAACTAGCCATTGTATCGAAAGAACGGGAATCTAGTATGGGAACAATCAAAGAGAAAACTGATAAAATAGAAGCTCTTGAGAAGGATCTCGCCTTCACAAGAGAGAAATTGGACGCGGTATCTAATGATTTGAAAAAATACCAGGGCGATTCCACAGAAGTGCAAATTAGTTTAGAAAAAGAAAGGAATGAACTGTTACTTGCTTTGAAAAATCATAGTTTAGAACTGGAAGAGGTGAAGAAAGATTTGACTGAAAAAGTTCGTCAGAGTGAATTTTCTCTTGCTGAAGCTAATCTTAATGTAGAAAAAAAATCTGATGAATTGGAGAAATTGAAAGAACAGTTGAATGCAGTGAATAATCAAAACGAGAAACATCTAAAAGATATCAACGATAACTATAAAAAAGAATTTGAAGACTTGGAAATTCGAATATCAGATTTACTCACAGAATTGGAAAATAAAGACAGAATCATAACCGCCTCAACTGATACAGCAAATGAGTTGAAAAAATCAGATATTGAAAAAAGTCATGAATTGGCAGAGTTACAAGGTAAACTGAAACAATCTCTAGAACAAATCCAAATTGGAGAAGAAAATACCACAAAACTAAAGGGAGAATTAGAAAGTCTCAAAGCAACCCAGGAAGAAATTCGTAAACAATTGAATGATTCTCAGAACGCAGTTCTTGAACTTTCTAAGCACAAGGAACAACTAAATACTGAAATAGAATTACGCACGGTAACTTCAAAGGAAATTAATGAAAAGTTGGATAATATTGCCAAACAACTAGAAGAAAAAGATAAGATTTTAAATTCAACTAAAGAAGAATACGAACTCAATATAAGAGCGAAAGATGAAGAACTTCAGGAACTTGTACATGATAGGGAGAATCTTGAAAAGACGTTAGAGACCTTGAAAACTGAGCTCGAGGAAAAAGTCAAGGCTGTATCTAACTCAGAGTATCAAATGAAGCAGATCTTTGAACAATCTAGCAAAGATTCGTTCAAAGTTCAAGAATTACAGAAGAGTCTCAATGATGCATTATCAAAACTGAAAGAAAAGGAAGAAAAACTGAACTTGCAAAATCAAGAACTTGGTAAACTGAGAGAGGAATTGAAGGTGAAGTATTCAGAGATGAAATGTTATAAATTATTCATTTTGTATTTTTAAAGGTTTCATTGCAGGGAAAAATAGCAAATGGAGTAGTGGAATCGACAGAACCAAACTCGGTAAGCTACAATTTCTTGACAGATTGATTTCTTGGTTTGAGGGTGATATTTTTTGTCTCATGAATTTTCTGTCATAGGACTCAACACTGTTTTTCAGTGATTTCTAGTTTCTCGAATAGTTGAGTGATTTCAACTACCAACAACTTTATATACTCTAGTCAAGAAGTGCTTTTTTTCGAATGTTTTTCAGCAGTCTCCGAAAATTATGGTTGAGGTGTCATTCGATTCGGAGTAGCATCTAGAAAGTTTTTGAAAACGGACGACTTTCGGAAATGAAAATTGCAAAAGTTATGAACAATTTAGTGAAAAATGAAAAATGGGTTCAGTTTTTTGAAAATATCTCAAAAACTAATTGAGATTTTTTAAATCGAAAAAAGATTCAAGAAGTGGAAGAAATTTCCTATAAAAAAGTACAGACTCCCGGAACTTTAGGACCAATATTTATAATTTTCCCGGAGCCCTGAAAATGAGCTGGAAATCGGGTGTTTAGCCGCGCGTAAGCCGTGCCTGTTTGGGAAATTTTTACGAAAAAAAAATTAGCACATAAAATATATAAATTAAGGAATGAAAAAATTCAGGCATATGCTCAAAGGATAAATGAACAATAATCTGTCGGTAAAAAATTTTTATTGCAATTATTCGATTTATTACGATATTGTTAATCAACAATTCTTTATCACTCTATCATATTTTTCAAACTATGAGTGTGAAATTTTTTTTCTTTCGTAGAGCTATGATTATAACAGTTAAGAATCGATTTCCGTTTGAAATATTCGATCATTATTTTTGAGTTACTTATTAACAATTAAATAAAAAATTTTAATGAATATTCGATTTTTTTTTATTATTACCAATATGTTTTTTTTTTCAGAAGCTACATAATTTTTTTTAATAATCACTCGTTGCCTAAACATTTGTTATAAAGGAATGCATTGTTCATAACATGATTGAATTTTTCTTTAGAATCCCAATCTTTAGTAGAAATTATGTTTTTTTTAAATACGCGTTTTTAAAAAAAATTTACAATGTAAAAAAACGCATTTGTTGATTACAAATTTTTTTTATCACTAATTATTAATATTAAGAAACCATTTTTTCAAATCATTATTTATCTTGTTTTTTATTATTTGGAAAAATACTTTAATTTTTTTAATTCTTCATTGTTTATTGAATAAACAATTTGTTATAAACCAATGATTTTTTCAATTTAATTTTTTTTCTAGTTGTATAATTCAATTATTGTCATCTATCTTTAAATGATTTAAATTATTATATTTATTAAACTAATGGAGGTACAATAAGAAATCCCAAGGCTAAATATATTTTTTGATCAATGGAGAAAAAATAAGTCTTGGTATTTTTTAATGTATGTCCATTAGTTTGATAAATATAATAATTCAAAATAATCAATTAAAAAGTAGATGATGATTATTGAGTTATGGAGCGCAAAAATTATGAAATTCGGTAAAAAATGAAAAAAAATACGTGGTTGTTTTTCATTCATTAATTGCAATTGGAAAAAATATGAAAAAATTCATGTGCTTGTAACAAATTGATTATTTAATAAACAATTTTTTTACAAATATAAAAAAACAAATAAATAATGATTCTGAAAAAATAGTTCCTCAATATCAATAATAAGTGGTATAAAAATTGTTAATTAACAAATGTGTTTTTTGCATTAGAAAAAAATTTTTAAGTAACGCTTTTTTAAAAAAAAAATCATAAGTTTTATCAAAAATGAGGATTCCAAAAAAAATTCAATTATGTTATAAACAATGCAATTCATAAACAATGTTAGAGATGAAATTAAAAAAAATATTTTTATGTAGCTTCTGATGAAAAAAACATGGTAGTAATGATAATATTTTTTTTTAATTATTCAATAAAATTTTTCATTAAAAAATGCAGTAAATTCCTAATAAATAACCGAAAAATAATGATTTTTCAATATTTCGAACGGAAATCGAAAAAAGTTCGAAAAAAAGCACTTCTTAACGAGACTATTGGAATGACAACTTCACATTATATTGAAATTCATGGTGTTGTTAGACAATTTTAAACATTTTCATAATATTTACTTTGTTTATATACTTGTAGTATAGATATATTTTTACTACTAGACGTGCGTAGGATGAACCTATATGTAGGTATATTCATGTGAATGTGTGATGTTTCTATTCACAGTGGAAGCATTGGTCTTCTTTTTTAATTATACATTACTTCAATTCTTGTTCCGAAAGGTGGAACACTGACCTACTACAAATGTATTGTATGGATATGAAACGTGCGCAATAAAGTTCTATTCTATTCAAGCCTTCTCAAATAGTATGAACTGAGTAGCATAATCAATTCACGTGTGTAATTGTCCAAGATTATTCATTTGGCTTTCTTAATACAAAGAAATTTTCGATATCGGCAGTAAATGCTCAACAGATCACTTTCCAATACACCATTTGTAATTTCACATGAGGTTATGATCAACTAGTTATCATTTTCAATATGTTATTCACACATAATCAACACCTATGGCTGAAGTATTTCAATGAATGCAGAAATAAGCACTGGCTAGTAATGATTGATATTACCAGTTCGATCCCGCCTACTGTAATGTATTTCATATACCTTTGTTGTAAATTACCTTGAGTGCATTTCCATCACCCACTCCTTCGTCCGAACACGACGGGAATAAATAATAAATCAGTCTTCATTCAATATATGCGGTTTGCAGACAATGCGGAAAAATTAGTTCAATAATTAACGGCTTTTGAAAAGGAGTGTCTTCCTTTATCGCACCTTCTCAAATGGACTTGCGAGGCAGAATAAATTCTAACAATGAATTCTCAGATGTATATGCATTCAATAGTATAGGTCGGGTACAGTAAAAAAAAACAGTTCTAGCCAATTTCAAAACTATTTTCTCTTCTACGGTTTCGTAAATATGTGTCATCCATTCAAAAATTCATCAATGAACACCTGTCTACACGACTAGAAAAACTTTTCCTTTAATGAAACCGATCGGTTTTGTAAATAATACCGGAGCGCTGACAATAAATCTGCATCGTAGAAACGTCCTAGCACCATAACAATCCAAGTAGCTAATTTCTAAACAGCTGAACACTTCCTTGATAGAGATTTATAGACTTCTTTGAGGAATATAAGATAGGGAGAACCACTTGTTGTTACTTCAAGTTTATTCAGTTGAAGGCAATGCATTTATATTGAGCATTATGAGATAATTCTCAAAATCTCACGGTTTCCTTTCTACTAGTCATGGCTGTGAAGACATATATTATGCCTTTGTTCATTTTACATTGGGGCTTTAAAATTCGTATATCATCGTCAGCTAGGTTAATTATATTACTAAAGAGAAAAAATGCAATCTGATCCTCGAATTTGAATGTGTTGAAATTACGTGTAATATTGTTGCTGTTTAATAAAATGTAGTATCTCCAATTCCACGTTACTAGTTCACAACCTAGCATTTGCATCCAAATTGATTGTTTATCTGATGAAACTTGCTGATACTTCCTGAAAATCCATAACGTAACTACGTATCACTTTATTCTGAGATTTCAACTGAACAGTTCAAAAACTCGCAACAGTGTTTCGCTATGCACTAGCTTCCTCAGGCGTGTTCATACATGAAAGCTATTGAAACGGGTCCTTCATCGGGAACTTCCGAACTTTGACAATTGATAACAGCCATCTTGTTGAAGCTTAATCTGTCAAATCAGTTGTAATTCATTCAGTCTGTTTTGCCAAATCACCATGGACGGATATAACATACAACAACACGTGCAAATAACAATATGAGCAATACCCGTATGTCGATGAATCGCAAGATTTGTTGAAAACATCGCCGCTGTCTGTGAGAATGTACAGGAGAATCCGAGGCAGTCGATTCCGCATTCATCACAAGAACACGGCCTTTTACAGACAACAACTTGGTGAATTTTGCGTCCTGACTTAGACCTGCACCCGTACAAAATTCAGCTGACCCAGGAAATGAAGGTAAACGACCATAGACAACAACGTGTAATCGCTAATGGGCTCTGGAGCAGTTAACAACTGACCCTAATATTCATTGAAAAATCATATTCAGCGATGAGGCAAATTTCTGGATGAATCGGTACCTGAACAAACAAAATTGTCGAATTTGGGACGACACCAATCCACATGATATCCAAGAGCGTCCAATTCATCCCGAGAAAGTCATATTTCTTTGAGAACGATGTTGTCCAGGCAATTACTATCAATGGCGAGCACCATAGGTCGATGGTTACCAACTCATTTTGGCCTGAATTGGATTATCTTGACATCAACAACATGTAGTTTCAATTGGACGGTGCTACGTGCCACACAGCTTATGCCACATTGCATGCACGATCGATTTGAGGGCATGGTCATCTCACGTGGATGGGATTTCGTTGTGCCAAGATTGCGATCATTTGACATCGTTAAACCAAAATCATTATTTAATAATTCAATTTGTAGTTGATTTTTATCGTCTGCAAAGTTTATGTGGAAATTTCCACTCGAAATCATTGGCAAATCATCAAAGCTTTTCCCATTTTTTAAAAGCAATGCAGATGCGCATGAGAATAAATGAATAAATTATCATACAAGAAGTCTCGTATAGCTCGCAGTGACTCATCTGGAGAAATGTAAACGGCAACCATAATAGTGAACTGAGTTGCAACGACCTATACACATATCGCCCATATCAGAAGCATTAAACATGCTGGTGTATTTCGCATGCACATCCATATAGTTTGTGCAATAATCAACTGTGAATCATATTTTTTCATTAATAGATGCACTTTGTTCAATATCCCTATTTTAAACACTTTATATACACGAATTTTACGAGTACACAGGCGGTCGAGACATCAGCAGTCACCATCCATGGATGCGCGTAGCACGCTGTAACAAACACACACGCACATTTGCGCAAGCGCCCTGTGCCACCTTAACGAAATAGCAGGCGCAGGCATACATTTTTGCTGTGCGGTAGAAGGATAGGAGGATACTTCCTCTCCTACTTCGCGCCGTCGGTCTAATCTCCCTACTTCTTACGAATTTTCGATCAGGTCACGTGTCCTGACGTGAGTTTAACATTTTTTACCTATCGCAAAAGTGCACAACGCCGCTAAAGACGATTTTACTTCGAAAATTCGATTATATCTCACACACACCTAGTTTATTTCAAATTTTAAGATAGGAAACAATTGATGAAAGACCCTTCACAAGCGTATTTATACATGAATGAGTAGCCCTGAGAAAGCTATCGTATAGACGCATTCACACATGATTACGCCTGAGGAAGCTATGTCGTAGGTAACAAGTGTTACGGTTTGGTAAACTGTTCAGTGAATATCTTACAATAAAGTGTTGCCTGAATATGAATATAGTCAATTTTAAAAAATATATTTGAATTCCAAGATGGGGCTGTTCTTATAATTCCATCGTTCATACCAAGCAACGGTAGTGCTTTGCATATAGATCCAAATTATCATTTGAAATATTGAGACATTCATCAAATGGGTAGTATTTCTCAACATTCATTTATGGGTGGATGAATAAATGTATTAGTGTTCATGATCTGATGGATCTTAGGCAAAAAACGCTACCCAGTGTTCCATTTCAGAATTTTTCACTCCCAATCACCCAGCCGTTATTCCGATCATTCTGTGTGAGAATTCTATGTATTGAAGGACGAAGTTTTTAATTGGACCAAACATCTGGCTGGAATTTTCAGGGTTGTGATCTCAACTCAGTTGTCAATATTCAAGCTTGTAGAAATTTTACGCTTTCTGGGACTCGATACGCATGTATGTGCGTTACTAAGATGCTAATGTTCTGTCTGGAGTTGATGTCAATATTCACCGGAAATAATGGAATTTGTGGAACATAACCTCAACAAAGTGTCGTTTTTCCACCAACAAGCAATTATTACTTTCATTCAGGAATAATTTCACTCGTGTATAATTTCTCGAACAATTGCACTTTCAAATGGCCGACGTTGCGAAGGTTTGAAACAACCCAACTCCGGAATGTTTATGTGTGAATGTAATGCATTCGTGTCCGTATAGTCACGAAAAATAGAAAAAAATAGACAATATTACTCGATTCTCACTTTCTACACTGCCGGCCATAAAATTAGAGTCACCCCATGAGTTGAAGTTATCATGGAAATGTCTGTTTTTATCTGTTATTATTTTGAATGTACCATACTGTACTTATGAATTGCTTCAGAAACAAGTTGCTTCTATAGTTTTATCTGTCACTTGCCCTTTGTTTGTGTACTGTTGTCAATGTTGGTGTATCAAAATGAACATAAATTTTGTTGTTTCGGCAATAATTGTAGCGGTTTTGGAAAATGGCCACGGTCAGCGTCAGCAAGAGACGTTGGTGTGAGTCTCTCGAATGCAACGAGTATGGCAAAACTGGTCTGCTCATTCGAAGACCTGGTTCAGGGTGAGACAGAACTACAATAGCTAGGGATGACCTCTTCCTGGTATTTAGTGATTTGAGAAACCAAACAGTTAAGGCAGTTTTCCTTCGAAGTCGTCTGCAAGAAATGTAAAGCGAGTAGACAGTTAGGAGGTGACTCCGTGCTGCTTTCCCGTGAATACCGGATTGAAAGATTGAATTTTTCACTTGGATTGGACAGTAGCGGATTGAAGACGTGTATTGTTTTCCGATGAATCAGATTCTGTCTTAGGGCCTCAGATAGACGTGTACGAGTATGGAGACGACTAGACGTGAGATCCTCAAACGTGTATTGTCGGGCGACCTCTATTTGGTGGCGGATCAGTTATGGCATATCGTTTGACGCTCGTACGGAGTTAGTCTTCATCAAGAATGGGACATTGAATGCGTATAGGTACCTGATGGAGGTACCTTTTCTTGGAGACGCCATGCATGGCCCATGTTATCCTGAAAAAGATGGAAACAGTGTTTACTGAAGCCCTTACATTTTTCTTCCAAATGCATATCACAGTAAAATTGTTTGTTCATTTCGTTTCCTGGCAAACTGAAGTGAAACTTCATTTTCAGTATTAACAAATAAATTTAGGGAACCAAAGATGGGTTGCCAGAAAAAGTCAAGAAAATTCAAAATAACTTCAAATTACGGAGGGACCCTAATTTTATGCACGGCAGTGTATCACTGAAGTATCTACTGTTGGAAAGTCTTCGGTAATTAGAATTGTACGGAAGGTAATTTGATATAATGGTTCAACAACTATAAGTAAGTCGCCCACTTGTACCGTTCTTGTCATAATGGTTACTTCAGAGGATTGGATCGCTGTGTTTTCTTCTTATTTCCAATGATTATAAAATAAATGGAGGTTGTTAAGATTTACGGTACAGTTTGATTGCTGGGCGTTGTAAATGGAACAATGTTCTCTAGAAGCCTGACATGGATTGGGTGTGATTATAATTTCATAGATACGATTTTTCGGGTTTTCCAGTACGTACCATGAATTTGATAGCTCGTAGTGGAAGAAAAAATCAGTATGTGAACCAAACCTCATTGAAATTTTGTAGTCACCATAACTTATCAATCTGTAAGTTCCTATAGTCAAGTCAAGATTTATTCATCATTTTCGATACAAGAATATATACATGACATGTCTCATTTTACAAAATATTTTTGATATAACATCACTTATATCATTTGCAACACATATTACATAAACATATTAACTTCATACTCTTTCAGGAAGTAAAAACAACTTGTTACCTGAAACTTTTTGATTTTTTTTCTGAATTTGAGATAGTCTGTTTCATTTCTGATCTTCTGCGGTCACGGTAGTGTAGCGGTCACGGTAGTGTAGAGGTTAGCACATTCGCCTTTCAAGCGGATAACCGGGGTTCGATTCCCCGCCGGGGCCACCGTGCTGGGTAATCGCACGTTAAAAGGTAAGGCCTCGTTGATCCATTGCTCGCACAAGTTTCGACTTCTGAGGGTTGACGTTCGTCAGCTGGTTAACGGAACGAACAATTTTACAACAATTTTAGAACAATAGGTTAAAATATTTCGCCCCGACATAAAATGGCGAACGGTTTATTTTTTTCTCGTGGAAGTCGTTCCTCCGTCTCGTTTGATGGGAGTGAATTTCCTCATTTCGTGTTAGCAAATAAAAATTTGTAAGAAAGTAGCTAATTATTTTGTATAGATAAATGCATGGCAACGTAAGAATTTTTGTCTTGGAATGTTTTCTTACAAGATTCTCTGTATTTGAGATCAAAAATTAGTCTTATGAAACGTTTTTGCATTTAAAGATTCTATATAAGTGTCCCCAAATGGTGATATTTATATTAAGCTTAGAATACACTAAGCCATAGTATATATCCAAGAAATTAGGTCTTAAAAAAATTGGTTTCATTATTAGGATTGCAAAATACGTTTCTCATAGCAGTGCACAAATATTCGATGGATTATTGGGAGACAATTTATTGTTTAGTTGTGTTCGAAGGAATTTTGTATATTCTGTTGCTTCAAAACCTAGATTTATTTGCTGTCTGTTCAAAAAATGAGGCGAATATCCATTTTTCTCAAGAAAAATTTATTCATTCATCAATTTCTATTCTGTCCCCTTCAGATATAATACCACTTGTGTTAGTGTTTTTTCCAATCCTCAAAGCAGTTCCGATATGCAGTTTTTGGCATCTTTTTGAGCTTTCAGCGATTTTTATCTACTAAATCACCGCAAAACTCCGTCCTTTCATCTTCAATCTTGGTAACAGGGGGCAGATCTGATAAATACGGTAGCTGAGGAATGATCACGAATACGCAAAGACGAGTGAGCAGGTGCATTATCGTGATGCAAAAGTACCGGATGTTTTCTTCTTATTTGTGCCCTAACTGTTGAAGAGTTTGTTGTAAAGTGTTTCTTATTGTTAACACTATGCCTCTAGTGCGAAGACTTCGTCGTATTCCTCAACTTAGTGATTTTGAGAGAGGACGAATTGTTGGCTTACGTGAGGCAGGTGTTAATTAGAGAAATTTCGATAAGAAACAATTGATCTCTGCGTACTATTCTGAGATGTTATCAGGCATGGACCCAAGAAGGCCAAGAACACAGAGCTAGGGGCACAGCGCGTGAGGATCGCCGATTAAGACTTTTGGCTCTTAGGGATCGGTTCATTTCTACTAGGGCAATTGTGAATCAGTGGTTCGGAAAATAAGAAAGGGTTGTTGGAATGCACACAGTATATCGGCGAATGAGAATTTTCGGACTTTTTTCTCATCATCCCCATTGGGTGTTGCCACTGACTCCCGAGCATCGACGCAACTGATTGCACTGGTGCAGAGACAGAATGAATTGGGATCAACAGTGGAACCGCGTAGTTCTCAGTGATGCATCTCGCTTTTGTATGGGTATGCACGATGAACGAACAAGAGTAAGAAGGCGTCGTGGTAAAAGACGAGATCCCCAGTTTGATATGGAAAGGCATGTTCACCATACTGTTGGTGTAATTGTATGAGGTGCCATTGTATATGGTGACAGGACAACTTTAGTCTCTACTAAAGCCAGCATGACAGTTCTTTGTTACATTCACGGAGTAGTGGAGCCTCATGTCCTTCCATATCTTCCAGACCTTCGAAAACCCCTTATTCCAACAAGACTGCGCTAGATCGCATGTGGCTAGAGTGAC
>WOGR01001008.1:0-21601 GCA_015342045.1 Leptinotarsa lineolata
ATATATATGTTTGTATATATATTTATATATATCTACGTTTGCGTATGCGTGTAGGTATATAATTTTGTTTATTTTGTATACAACAAATATTTTTTTTAGAAAATGAGACATTTAATACTTTAAAATCTTTATGTTAGGACTCTAGATATTTTTATTAATCTACTAGCATATATTCTGATTTTATATACTTTACCATGGTTTTTTCTTCTAAAAAAAAGCAATGTTTACCAAAGCTTTGTCAATAAAGATTTCTCTTTGGACATTGAAGTATATTTATTATTATTACATGAAATGAATAAAAATTATCAGGTTCTTATCATGTGCATGAAATTCTGAAAGCATTTTATCGCAAACATTTTCATCGTTTCTATGCAATTCGGGAAATAATTTTGTATCATTCGTGGTTATAACAAATTAGATGTTTTGTTAAAGTAGATGTGCTAACAGGGTGAGTGAGGGTGCGTAATCTGCTTGAGAACATGTCTCTAGTTACCGAGTTACCTATTGTTCACGGCTTGTATACAAACTTATCAAGTTACTTTTTATGAGTACCGAAATTTTGACCGGATGTGCACTTATATCTTGGTTGTGAATTAGATATATCCGCTCACCCGCTTCGGATTGAATTCCTTCATATTTTCTTCGCCCAGGAAGTAACTAGTTCATTCATTCTTCACAAAAATAAACGTAAGTGAGAAAACGTGATCGACTAGGAACATTCAATAATGGCATTTGTATAGTCGATGACTAATAGTTAAGTCTTCAACTATTTGGAAAAGATATTAAGATTTCAAGAAGTATGGGACTTTGACTTATTGTTTACTTTGAAGCATACAGCATATAGCTGATATCTGATGATTTTGTTGAAATATGATTACTTGTGAAGATAGACACCTCTTTAGGCAATTTCGTACAGCTTGTCAAATATAGAAACAGCTTTCCAAATTTTAATATGGTTCTGCCCAGTATATGAGCGTTAGAAGATATGATACAATTCCAAAATAGTAGGCACTGAATTCTCAGAAATGACTGACATTTTTCCCTTAATCTTTCTCTTGCGGTGGAGGAAAAAACATTGATTTCAAGTATATAACTAGTATTAAAAAACTATTTTCACACATGATAATTAAATTATATTGACTACATAAAAAATATAGAGTGTGTTCACGGATTGAGTTGCTAAGAGAAAAAAAAATCTTTGTTATTGATTTTGTGACAAAAAGCCATCAAAAATGATGTTATTGAATAAAGAATCAATTGATTTGCAGTAATTCAAAATTTAAAAAGTTATACAAATTATGAAACAGTGGCGCACTCGCTTTTTCAGTTGCTGGAAAACCCGGAAAAACCTACAGCACCACATCATCTGAAGATCTTGATCCACCAATGTCCTCTTTTTCATAGAACAAAATGTAGAGTGTCTCCAGAGGCTCCAATGAATTCAAAACATCACCAGAAAATTTTGTGACACGACAATCGTCAAACTTAAGCCAGTCCGTTTCATCCTTGACCAAAGCGTAATAATGAACAGACTCAACGCCACAACCCACAGTGAACAATGACTGCATGAAGATTATAATTGTGGTCTGCTAGATTGAAGTGTGAATCTATGTCTAACCTTCGTAAGATTTTTGTGCTTCTGTCTGGAATCTTCAGAGGTTTATATCAGGAAGTAACTTTTCGAGGTGAAGTATTCGGTATTTCTTCAACTCAAACGGATTATTTATTGATCTGGATTTGATCTCTTCCAAAAAATGTTTAACAAGACGAAAAACCTCAATGTTACTGAATTAATCACCACTTTTACACAAACACCGCTCTCAGAGCAGATAATTCCTCGACTGCTTTGTCCAAAACGAAAAATTTCCTCTCCAAATTCTACTTGTCTGATTTGAATTCAAAAAAGTACTGCGCCGGGCTTTTATTCCAGGAGAGTTGTTAGATGTGCTATTATAAGATAATATGTAAGCAATTTTGCGACTATGCACTAGAAGTTCTTTCGGCAAGTCGCGCCATCCGTGTTTCTACTAGAGTTTACAAGTGTATTTCTATCTCAAGGCTGCGGAAATTGCAAAAGGTGCTCTTCAGAAGCTTTCGTGTATTCTTGCCGCCAGTAAAAACAAATATATTAGCATACTGTGATTATTATCATTGTTGATCAATACAATTCTTTACACTAAAAAGTATAGATACATTCATTACCAGTATCAGCAGTTGTTGACCTGGCGATTCTGAGTGGGTCACATCAGTGTTTCCATAATACGATAAGACCTATTTTAACACTTGGAAAACATATAAGAACTGCCATGTCATCTGCAATTCTTGACAAAAGTTTAATGGGAATAAGACAAAATAAAAGAGAACTGGAGGAAAACCAATATATACTGACAGCTTTCGTAGAATGGAAATATGGATATATCTGGACAAACATATTTGTGAACCTTTAGGAGATCGAATCACAGTATTCGGATTTCTCCAGTCATATACAATACTGGAATGTACTTCTATTGTTGCGTTGCATTTTATATGAAAACTATGATTTCAACTGGAAGTAGAAGCATAATTTTCAAAGAGACAAAGAAATCGTCTGCAAAATTTTGAAAAAGTGAAGAAACGAGATAAAAATGCAATATTAATAAACCTTAACGAATTTATGGTGGGCGTAAAATGGACTGATAGGTACTTTGAAAATTAAAAAAAAAATTATATAGCTCATTTTCTCAAACATTTTTCAAAGCTTCTACATTATTTTTTTTATTTGCTACCATTCGTATATGAGAGAAAAGGTGGAAGATGGTGAAAGCTAAGCAAAAGTAGTCATTTTCTGCAACTTTTCTAACAGAAAATATCGTTCATATTAACAAGGAAGTTGAAAACATTAATTGTTGAATTTCATGAAGTTAGTGGCTCATCACTTAGCACTTAGCATTTTTCTCGAATTATTTATTATTGCTGAGATAAAATTGTTAAAATTAAAGAAACATTTTTTATAAGAACAAAACACAACCACTACAGGAAAATCCTTAAGGCGCTTTGAGAGCGGTGCCTGTGCGAAAGTAGCGATCCCATTGAATTTGAATTGCAGAGATTAAATTCATTTGGAAAAATGTTCTTAGGAAGTTTATTTCTAGTGGAAGACCATGATTTTATACAATTTATATAATATAAATTTTCTGGCAGAAAACGACGTATCAGTTACGAAAAAATCTTAAATATTTTTCTGTAAAATTGAGAATGAGGAATTGAAAGAAGATGAAAATTGTGAAAAAATCTTTTTGGCTCTCATTTGTCATTTATTTTATTGAGTCACCTAATGAAGTCTTTAAAGTACAAATGTTCCACTATTAATCATCCTAAAGGCGTGAAAATACGAATTTATGTATATTTTTCACCACAGCAATTAAAAACTGTAGTAATTTAATACATTTTTAGCAAGTCGTATACATTCAACTGTTTCAGAAATGCAAAAATGAAAGTATTACTTTTGCCTCTAGGGTAAATCACCGATACTAGTAACATTCCATAAATCGGTTATCGTGGTCACTTAGTAATACGATTATCAGGAATTACTATTTATATACATGTTTCGGATCAAACCAATCACCAGAAACTCCGATAGATGTGAGGATCATCAGATCCGAAAATCTTGGACCCTGAGTAGACGCGATAGATCAAAACTGACAGCAGGATTGAGAAAGTAAAAAAAGCGTTATTTTACAAAGAAGCACAATCAGAACAAGAATTCCAACCGAATGAAGCCCACTACTATTAATACATTTTTCAATATAGTCAGTGGGCATACTTGAAGACTGGCTATAAATCAAATCATATAAAGAAACAATTTGTTCAGGCCAGTCTCAAACTCTCTACACTCTAGGTTAATGGACTGGTACCTAATCAGAAACCAACTACTCCCCTGGCTAATACCACGACGGGGCGTTGGATTATATCCGACAGAGGTCAGTGCAGGAATCTTCACTGAAGTATTTCCTGCATATGCTGTTAGCGATACAACTGCCGGAATCGATTCTCAATTATTGAACGGACACACTTACAGACCGGTTTTGGGCTATTTGGCCTCTCGTCACTGCAAGGTAGTGGCCATCAGCAACATAAAGTCGACGATATTCCATAATTAAAATTCCAATTCCTTTCAGCATATCATTCCTCGAACTAAGCTGAAGCGAACAACAAACAACTTGTTTGTCACCGCCCTACCTGGTAAATAAACGAGGTACTAGCCAACCGCATATCCGAAATTCGCCCAATTCCTCGTATAAGAAAAGAAAAATTTTCACATATAGTCAGTGGGCATACTTGTCGGATATAATCCAACGCCCTTCGTGGTATTAGCCAGGGGAGTAGTTATTTTCTGATAGGTGTCCATTAACCTACAGAGTAGGAAGTTCGAGACTGAACTCATTAATACTGTATTATTGTATTGATGAGTTTAAATATGGATTTTCATCAAGTATCGGCCAGTTCTATTCAAGTTTAAGACTGGCCTGAACAAATTGTTCCTTTATATGATTTGACTATTGATATATTTTCAATATTATACCGAATGGGCAAAGCGAACTCAAGAAAACACGAGTTCTTTCGGAAACACTGATTCTTCGATCTTTGCGAAACAGTACTACAAAGTGGATTAATGCAACTATTCCTAAGCCTTAGTCCTGAAGCGTGAGTTGCAAATCTCTAGAAATGGTTGTAAACAGTTAGATCATTTATTTTCGGTAGTAACATTCATGTACAATTCATTTTTAGTAGCAACAAATGAAAAAAACTTATTGTTATACCGCTCAAAACTTTCGGCTTCATCTTTATTCTATGTAATGCAATAATTAGAACATCATTCCAGTTACAATTTATTTGATTCACTAAATAATTAAAATTCCTTCAAAATAATATGAATATTGCGTTACAGAAGAAACAAATCTATGCAAAATTTTGGTGGTTTTCTCTTTTTTTTGTGTGAGGTGGCAATACGGAAAACTCCTAGGCAGTATCAGAGTTTGATCCTTTGACTTATTAGTGACGCTTCTCAACGGTGAAGTTAAAAATTTTATGATTTTCAGGATTTCAATTTTTAATTTCAATTATTTCAATTGAAACATTTTCATGTGATATTCTGAACAATTTTAGTATTGAATACTATAACGATGTAAGGATTTCAGAAGTTTATGATTTTGTTACTTCTCTATGTGTTAAATATGATAAAATTCTTTACATACTATGTGCTGTAGGTTGTGAATATATTTCATCACAATGCTTCTTAATCTGATAAACATTTCAATGAAATATATGATTCGGAAACTTCATGAATGTATATTTCTATCTTCTGATATCATTATTTTTTAAATTTTGATTCATATATTAAAGTTACGAATAACAGAAAAAAGGTAATTTATATGTTCGTGAAAGTCTAGAGAAACAAGAAAACAATGAATATCCGTCAAAAAATAAAAAAGGAATGGCAAATATTTTTCTCACAATGAAGATAGGTATATGATAGTGGCAAAAATACTTACCGCTTCGACAAAATACGGTTTCTCAGATGTACTGCATTCCAGAATAGCTGAAAATAAAAAGAATTATGAATCTGAGAAATTCTCTATTATTCCTCTGGATGATACTGGTTATGAAACTGATATCTACTACTGAAAACCGAAGTCAATTATATTTTATATTATAAAAGTTTGGTAAAAGTTTAGTTGAAGTTTTGTATCACCTCTATCTCTGAATGCTCAATAGAAGCCATTGGCAAATGAAAATCTGTTAATAGCAAATACCTCCTTTACACACACATGAACAAATCGCGCAATATCTACCGGTCATTTCACAAAGCCGCACTTCATGTTACATCATATTCCACCAAGAAAGGAACAATGAAATTGTTCAACCAACTCAATAAGAATACATATATCGTATTACGACATTTATTGGAGACATACATATACATTGGAGAATTTGACCAATATTGGGGCGATTGTAGTTTCAGTAATGATTATTTTTAAATGTTGATATCAACATCGAATATGATAACGATAACAAGAAAAATGACTCAGGGCATAAAATTATAGCATTTTATATCAACCAAGTTACTATTTATCTTATACATGAAAAATTTCATCAAAACAAATGTTCAAAATGTTCTCCTTGAACCCCTGACAATGAAACAATCCATTTTTAATAATTTCTAGTCAGCACAAGTTTTTGTAATTCTATTTCTAAGTTACCGTATTGTCCCAGGATATGTAATATGAACTTTCGATTTCTATAGTATATTCTGTCACGTTTCTCATTTATACTTTCTATACAATATTTTATGCTGTGAACATTTTTGTATATGTACCTATAGCTTAACTTTATTTAGGCACAAGCTATTCTTATTCTCCAAAAGGCTAGAATTTTTCGAATTTCTCCAATATTGAATCTTTGGAGTCGATCATTAGGCGCTCGCTTTGAGATGAGTAAGTTCAAGGCGCAGTAGAATGTTTTCAGATGAGTCCATCGGTTGTTATAATATAATGTGAATACAGTATGAAATGGTTACTGAAGCGAATGATATGTTATAATACTACTTTCTTTTTTTGTTAACCACATTTTTTGATGCTCATACTCGTCAAAAAAAAAGTCTTATCAAAACGTTATTGTAATGTTGTCTCTCATATTCAAAATTAAAAAACAGAGATGGTTTTTATGTACAATTTTTACTCTATCCATGTTTACCGGAGACAGTTTATCTCCAAAAACGACCTAATACGAATAGTTCATTTTCCTCCCAATGCCGTAGTGTTGATTTCATATAAACCATAATATAATATGGTCATTTATTTTCTCAGGTAAACCACTGAATGGTGATTATGATCATTTTGTCGGTCTTCAAACCACAGTGTATAATTTCAGTATACTATTTAACAGAATAATAATGGTTATTTTCCAATGCGAGTTGTATTCGTGGGTATATCATATCGGTTAGGAAATTGGATCATAATGGTCAATACCTAGATATTATCTAGGCTCCGACAAATATGATCCATTAAAAACATCCCACATGTGATATATATTCAACACTTATGCTTTTACTAGTATTATTGTTCATGTAGATGTAGCCCAGGGATTGGAGTACATTTAGTACAAACCTCAGAATTAACAAAAATATTATTTAGTGCTATAAAGAATAGTAGTCACCAACATTCAAATATTCGTTAACTTTACTTCCTACTTTCGAATAATCCAAATTTGAGTCCCAACAAATAAATTTTACATCATGTTTAAAGTACATATTCACAATTCTAACTGAGTTTTGACTTGCATTTGAAGATCTATATCAATAGCTGAGGTTGAACATCTGGTTCCTCCTATTTTTAAGTGATGCGGCACATACTTCGCAACTACCCTCTATGCAAAACTCACTCAAATCAATTGTTTCATCGACAATGCTCTGGCTACACTTAATGCCATTTTTTTCCTAATCAGTGTTTGTTACATTCTCAAAATCATTTAAAAACAATACCGGTTCACTCATTTCAGCAATGTTGAAATGCTGATGTAAGGCTAGAATGTCAATCTCAGGAAAAATAGGCTTCAGGAGATTTGTTATTTGCAATGATGTTGTGTCAGGATGTAACCTATATACGTATAGGTCGACTAATTTTCAAACAACCCCGACTCCTACTCCAGAGTCATCCTGCTTAGTAATCAAAATTTCAGGTTTGCGTTTTTTGTCGGTCACCTCCTGCTATTCCTTGTTTAAGTTTTATTGAGTTGAATCCTGACTATTTTCAATAAAGCCCCTGGCATAAGTAACACCTTGTTAAACTTGTCGTGGAATTGACAAAGTTGAAAGTTGCGGATCTGATCTTTTTCGAGGGTTGACGCATGATCTATATTTTGTGAATTACTACGATTATCAGATGAAGCAGATGAGCCAGCAACATTGCAATTTGATGAAACTACGTTATTTTTACGTTTCAAGTCATCTATGGGCGACTTTTGGGTAAAAATTTTACTTTATTGGTTCTGAATTGATCTTTCTCCTTGAGCATTCAAACAATCTATCTCAAACAGGGCGGATTTCAACTCACCCTTCGTTGATAAAATATTTGAGGTTAGGTCACCATCAACACTTGCTCTATCACCGTTCACGTTGAATTATTCAATATTCCCATCTCACTTCAAAATTTTTCGAACATTTCGAACTGTGTTAGGACCGGAGTGTTAGAGTTGAGTTGCTGCTAGTGTTCATAAATGTCCTTCCGGAAGGAGTTGAAGGAAATGTGGCGAACGGTAATCGATGATCAGCTATGTCGATGACGAAATAGGAATTTAAGATTGTTCGAGTCAGTTCAATATTCGTTGTTGTAACAAGCAATCGATATTAATTTTCATTGTGTTCATATTGAGAATACACCTCCGAGTGTTGCGCTTAAGTAATCGCGGTGTAGCATATTGATTCAACACACCGTATCTCAATCAATCTTTTTTAAAAAAATATTCATTTGCTATTTTCGCAAAGAAACCGAAACCGTGAATATCTATGGGTATACATAAATCGAGATTATCTTTAGCTCTCTGTTTTGGGTTTCGTTAGGATGCTGATGACATTCAAAAGTAGGTTCTGCTTCAAAATACATTACCAATTTAAACTTTTACGATATCCATAAACTTCAAATTCATTTCCCAAATGAAAAATTCTGACATTGGTGTTACGATCAAAGGAAACAATGAGCTCGTGGGCGACTACAGATCAAATGTTTCCATTAAATCATAATTCGGATTCAATATTGCCAGCGCTTACTAATTGCCTCAAGTGCGATTTGATAATCAAATAGCATTTAATTAGAAATGGTAAATTAATTTGTTGAATATGTCTATAAAAAGGGTGATAGCAATGATGGAAATTTAATTTAATTTATCACATCTTGACTTTAAGAGTTAGGTGAAATTAAAATTTGTCTTGAAAATGGTTTCTACAATACAATACAATTAGATAGAAAATAAATATACGATTTTCTGAAGGGTTAGTTACGTTTACACAAGGAGTACACAACTGTACTCACAAGTTCAGTAGACTGAGTGGATAAATTCCGTTTATGTCAACATGCATATGAGAAAAAGTGTCTCGTCGCAACATTCTCTCACTGTGGAATTTCATAAGGGAATTCCTGTGTCAGTTAGGATGTGCATCTTATAAAGAAAATATAAAAGTTTACTCATATTAGGAATGTTGCAAAGAATTGGATTTTCCAATACCTTACAAAGATTTCAATGAGTGGCTTCAGTTTTCCAGAATATAGGAGGTTAGAAACTTGAAAACTATCTAGAGGGACAGTGCCAAAAATGATAAGAATTATTCATTACTATTCACTTTTTTATTTTAGACAGATTGAAGATGAATGAATAGAGAATATATTGCTTAATTTTTATCGAGACATGCTTCAAAAAATTAATACACGGATAAATCGTTTCAATATAGCTCATCCTGGTTTAAAAACGGTATATTGGGTTCAGGTAAGGTTCATGGTGAGTGGGTTATTCGACTCTCCACCACAATTCACGATGGTTTATAATGGCTTACATCGATTCAAAGTATACAAACTGGATCTGGATCTTTCGAAAGTCCAAATCTTCTCATATGATGATTCAGATGACAATGATCATGCGAGTAGACCCGTCAGACAGTGTAGGTCATTCCTGCTGAAGCCTAAGAATTGCTTGAGACATGTTTAGGAATGTATGAATGCTTTGGAATGGATGAATCCTGGTAAATTATTTCAGATCTCTGGAACAATTATTTTAATCAATGTTTCAATGTTTGAAGAAAACCTTGAGTAACGCCAATAACAGGTTTAAATACGATGAAACCACTTGCAGCTTCTTCCCTTGCGAAGAAGTCAGTAGCTTCATAACCTCCCATACCAGTGTGGCTAGGAATCCAGATAAGAGACAGTTTGTTAAGTCTGAGGAGGGTTTTTTGGTACTTCAATAGTAACTTGAGAGTTGAAGAAAACAAAATCTGGGCTGGTAGATGGCGGTTGAATGGAACCTGAAGTACCAAACGTAGGTTGATATATCTCTGTAAAATAATTACAATGGTGGTGAATTGATAATACAAATATCAAGTTAGGAAGAATTTTATTTGAACGCACATTTCATCAAAAATATTTTGAATTATCGAGATATATGAGACCATTTTCAATAAAATTACTTACCCGTTCTCTTATTTTTTATCGCCAAATACGAAGACACTATGCAATTATGGCTGTTGAGACCACCATTGAATTCAAGGATGTACCAAAATTACTTTTCCCTAAATTTCAATAGACTCAATATAATACATACACTATATTCTAGGAATATATACACTATATTCTAGACTATCATACCAGTAAATTAGAGAATCGCAACGTTCTCAGCGACGAAAGAAAGAGCTTTTATTAAAAAAATAATAATTCTTTGAACAGCAACTGTAGAAAACTCCCGAAAAGAAGGAAAGGAAATAACTATAATGAAAACTCTTTATGAAGAGATATATGTATGAACAGAAGTTTCTTTGAGATATAATGTGGAAGAAAAAAACTTTCAAAACCATTGCTTCAACATGTACATTGAATTATACTAAAAGAAAAATTCCTTTAGAAACAACAACTTTCATTAGGCCATTGAATTACAGGAGAATCATTTTTGTCCATATAGTTTGTACTCCAAACTTTCATTATAGAATTGAAACACATACTGTTCACAAGGACGCTACATAAGCCAATATATAAAAATATCACTCACATGGTAAAAGAAGTTTTAGTACAAGATACTTGTCTTGTCAACCGTTTTGGATAATACTTCCAGATGAAGAGGCAGCATCAATTTTTCATATACAAGGTGTAACATAAGTACGTTAAAATATTCAAGTGACGTATTCCTGAGACAATTTTAAGAAAAAAAAATCTATATGAACTTGTGTCCGAAAATGCTTCGTTTCGGAGATACAGGGTGTTGGAATTGAATTTTTTTGTTCGCTTTTTGAAAATAACTCATGCAAAAAATAAGTTATTTGCTCAAAATTCGGTACCCTGAGTTTTTTTGACGTGGGATATCATAATTTCGTATTAATTTTTATGTAACATCTATCTAGAGGGTGGAAGTTGCCGGAAAAGATTCGCAAATGTCGCTACACAAGGAGTCTTGCGTTGGGGATACCTTTCCTGATAGATGCGTCTGGCCTCGCTTGTATTTCCGTCAGCCAAGCCGTATGCAAAAACCACATCAGCCATTTCAGCATTCGTAAAGTTGGGCATGGTACCAAAAAATCACTTCATAAACTCCGAACTGTGAATTTGTCAATTAATAGTTGAAAATGTGACAACGAACTCCTATTTTTATAAACAAACCTTCATAGCGTACTCGATTTATTTAACTTGATTTGCAAGCGGAAAGTGACAAAAATTATTGAAATTAAATTTGGCTATAAAGTAATTTGCATCGATATAGAAAATTGTAAATATTCTGAAAACAATCACCTCAAGCGTTGTTGAGGACGTGTACCTTTTTTATTCGGAAAAGGTGTGGGGATTAGGTTTTTTCATGAAAAGAACCAAAAGTTTACTGTCAAAAAAGTTTGGACAATTTGAAATAACTAATGACAGCGTACGCAGCGCCTTCTAGATGTTACATGAAAATTAATACGAAATTATGATTTCCCACGTCAAAAAAAACCCGGGTACCGAATTTCGTGCAAATAACTTGTTTTTTACAAGAGTTATTTTCAAAAAGCGAACATAAAATTCAATTTCAACACCCTGTATCATTTCGGACACAAGTTCATTAGACTGTTTTCTTAAAATTGTCTCAGGAATACGTCACTTGAATATTTTAACGTACTTATGTTACGGCCTGTATATTGATTTTAAATGTAACTTACAACATGGAACACACTCATCCTCCTTAATCATGAACTTCGAACTTATGATGCACTGTTTGGAACCTTTGATGTAGTAATGAATCTTAGATTCATGTACTTCGAAGTTTCGAGACAACACACCATGCATCGATGCCCTGAATCGGTAGAACGATCCACTCACGCGCTTTTTGGTGTATGACACTATACAGTATTTGCAAATCATTATTTTCCCTACGAATTTCTTCAAAAAAACACTAAGGTTACAAAATTTCAGTTTTATTCAGTTACTGAAATACATTTGAAAACAAGCATAACAACAATTCTGCATATGTAAATAAATGGATAGCTTTCGAAGCTCCGCCACTTTGGAATGTATTCAAATACGTGTTTGTATATTCGATTTTTTAAATATTTTTTCGAATTGTCACATTTGTAAAAAAACGAGTGGGCTTTAGACCACACAATGTTATGTTTATAAAGTTCGCGACATATGGAAGCTTATTTTATTAATAGATATAATGAAAATATGACTTCGCAGTTGGTAAATGATAGAGAAATGAGTGAAAAACAGCCTCATTCTTTTTTGTCAAGTGCTACTCTAAACCTGTCAAATTTGAGTTTTTTTTTTAGAAAAACCTCAAAGAATCAGTGTGTATGTATTTCTTTTTCAGGCCAATGGGGGTATTTTCTGGGAAAGATATGACATTGAGGTCTCGTATTCATCAAAATTATGAAATTTGAATAATGTTTCGTTCGAATTAATAGAGCGTAAGAGTCGAAAAATTGAAAAAAAAATGGAAAAAAACCAAAGTGACAGTAGAGAGACCAAATTTAGAGCAAGGGTATAAAATTGGAAATTGAGCAACATTTTTCTAGGTCATTTTTTGAAATTTACATCAAAACAATGATTTTTTGAGAATTTTTGAAAAAATGTCAAATTTGACAGGTTTAGAGTAACACATAACAAAAGGAAAAAGACTATTTTCTACTCAATTTTCAAGCACAAACTAACTTGCGAAGTCAAATTTCCATTATATCTATTGATAAAAAAATTTCCGTATGTCGCGAACTTCATGTGTGACACTGTAGAATGATTTTCTACAAATATTTTAATTTATATGGGTTTTCATTGATAATTTAACATTATTGAATAGTTTTTTTATTTTTATTAATCATTTTTATTATCGGATACATCAGTAATTAATGTGGTTGATTGTAAGACCGAGACAATAGGCTTATGGTATGAGACATAAGATACATATGTTTTTGAATGAAAATTATAAAGATATCTAGATAAAACTGCTTCGATTGTTGTTCCATGCCTTGTGGTAGGCTCATTTCGATCATAATTCATTTGTAGTTATAATTTATCTTATAGAAAGTTCACCAAGAGTTGTTTATCTTCGGACGCAAAATTTACATTGAAATTTTCTGCTGAAATTAGTGGCAACGTATAACAGTTCTCTCCCAATTCTTCAGAGCATGAATGTGTGCTGGCACCTCTCTCTCTTTCCTTACAGTAATATACCAAACGTAACTCTCTCTCTATTTCTATCTTCACTAACTCATACCTCCCTCTCAATTTCTGTCCGCCTCGCCTGATCACACTTTTCGTAACGCTCTCGTCACGCATTCACCAGCTTACTCCCCAAGTCAAGCGCGCGTAAAGAAGTTTTACTTCAAAAAATTCAACATTCGATAATCAATTGCAAAGTTTTATTCGTGTTTATACATCAGCGTCTGACTTACAGTAACACTATTCCGAACCTAAGCTACGTAATTTTTTTGAAGTCCCCATTCAGGTATCCATATATTGTACTTTACTTTGTTCAATCAGACAAGTCAGTGAGTGGTACGTATATGCGAAACTCCATCAAACTAACGGTCCCTCCTTGCTCTCCAGATATTTCGTACTGTGACAATTGGAGATGTGTAACTCGAACTTTCACCCACACTCGAACAACAGACTGGCCAAAGGGATTCAGAGAGGGGAGTTTTATTAATCACTCCACAGTTTGCCATCCAATCTTGTGATTAGTACTCAGTGTATGTGGATATTTTCTGAAAACGTTCGGGATAAATATAACCCTTAACTGGTAACGTGCAGTCTGTAAGACTGGCATTTTTTGGAAGCAAAAAAAATCTCCAATAATATTTTTTTCAAAATATATATTACGAACACTTAGGTAGGTACACATTCTTTTGAAATATTTTTGAATAAAATAACGAACAAAAACTTGATCAAAAATAATTTCCCAATAATCTTTTTCAACTATAACGGAGATTGGTAGTGATTTTGGAAAGATCCACAAAAAATTAAAAATCATTCAAAACAAATTAATTTCATGCATAATACGATTGATAATGAACAAAACGCAGTATCTATAAAGAAAAACTAACCAAAGGTGTTTATTGGAAGGTCCTATCAAGTCATGAATTAAAGGTTTGTTTGAACAATTGTTGCATTTCGGCTTGGAACACTGCATGCATACTCTCTTCACACACTCCACACACAGATATTTCGTCATTCGATGCGTCGTCTTATGACACAAATTGCATGCCTTTCGCTTTTGTAGCGTCAAATCTACCTGTCTCACAGGTATATTTTCTTCCGGTCTGCAAGGATACGTGACATAGTGAAGCGTAATTCGCATGGCATATGGGGATTCTGTAATCTCCTTTCCATGTTTCCTTTTACAAGTTTTGCAGCTAATTCTTTAGCAAATTCTGATTTTTCTTTTTTGACCTCATTATTTTCATAACGTTGGTGTAATATATAGGAATTTACTACCGAGACATCAAGGATACGAAAAAAAATTGCCAAGGGCCACCTGCGTGTACGACAACTTAAAGTACTTTTTGCACATTTCTCGTCGAGAGAATCAACTCCTCCTTTGTTCGCATTGTAGTAGTTTTGTTCGTCTCTGGATCAGTGAAAATCCGATCATGCATCTTGGAGATAAGTACAGTTGCTTTGTTCTTCTTTCCCGCATATGAGATCATAGTAGATTGTTCATGGAAACCATATAATGTTGATCCGTCTTCCCTTCTTTTGTTGGGTGAAAAAGAAGGTGGTATTTCTTTTTTTTTACCGTTCTAAAGTAAGTGACATTTTTCTTCCACAGAGGAGAACCAGTTGTCTGCCGTAACGTTGCGGTTGGTCCCAAAGAAAGGCCGTGCAAGACGTAAAACTGCTTGCGTTGGCTTTGAAAATTCCTTGAACTCGGGATCAAGTTCAATCCATTCATAATCGTTTCCTGCATATATGTATGTATTGAAAAGATAAGAATTTCTAGCATCTGTTAGAGCCATTATTTTGATGCCATACTTGCAAGGCTTCATTGGCATATACATCTTGAATCTAACTTTGCCTCGAAAGCTTACGAGCATTTCGTCATCGGTTGCTGACTGACCTATTCCGTAGACACTTTGGTTATTATCACTATCACTACCTTGAGATAACTCACTGTGACTGTCATGATCGGAAATTTCAAATTCATCCTCCGTAACATTGTCTATTTCACTGCAGTCACTATTTCTCTCGTTATACCAACACAAAAGAGGGTCATCATAGTCTTCATCCCCATAACGAACCCGTTTTGACGGACCAGCCATTACTTTGAGTCGCAAGAAATGCTTACGTAAACTGAAACGTGCCGTCTCACGGACTGTGCTCAACTAAATACTTAATATTTCTCAGACGTCGTTAACCCAAATTTACTCCCAGTTGAATGATAGGTGGGGCACCATAGCTATTAGATTAGGTGGCGTGATTCGCAGAAAAGCGAGACCATTTTGGAAATACCTCGGAAATAAAAATGGCTGCTGTCTCACAGACGGCACGTTACCAGTTAAGGGTTAAAAGACGTTCTTCAGCTATGTATATGAAACATAACCTTGAATGTGGTGACTTTGAACATGAAATTTGACCTTGAGATTATGGGTCTAGATTGCATACACGGTGAAGTCAGTGTAGTGCAGTGAGTATAGTACCGAAGGGACAAGAAACACTGATTGTAATTGCACTTTTATATCACACACTATACCTCAAAAGACCGAATCCAAAAATGAAATGGAAATTTACAGTAGTGAATTCTTGTGGGCTTGACTTGCTGGGTAGAAATTTCATTTACTTTCATTTCATTTTCTGGTATGTCAGGAAGTGAAATATCTGGACGGAAAAATGAAACGACTTGATTATTTTACTGAAAAAGTTGTTTTTTCTGACATTCCGGGTCGGTTCATTAAATTTGATTTGAACTTAACTTTAAAAACCGATGCGATTCTTAAATTCTGTAAGCCACGCCCATTATCTTCTACTTTGAAGAATAAGGTTAATGGCAAAATTGATAGGCTAATGAAAAATAAAATAATATCTACTGTAGAGTATGATGAGTTTGGAACTCCGGTTGTTCCAATTATAAAAAAGATAATACGGTGAGACTTTGTGGTGACTAAGTTAACAGTTAATCTGTTTTTAGTATAAGATAAATACTCTTCGCCTAGAGTAGATGACTTATTAGCAAATATAATTGGGGGAAATAAATTTTCGGAAATTGACCTCACCCATGCTTATCAGCAAATACCTTTGCACACAGATTCGCGTATTCTGACAACGATATCTACGCATAAGGGTCTTTCTGCATATAATTGTTTGCCATACGAATTGGCATCAGCACCTGCACATATCATGATATCTTGACAATATCATAATAACCGGGCGTGATGATGAATCACATTTAGCTAATTTGAAAAAAGTTTTTCAAATATCATCAGATGAAGGTTAGACGACAGTATTTCGTATTCAGGGTTGGTATTAGATGAAGCGGGTGTACACAAATCACCGGAAAGTTTTCAAGCAATGGAAAATATGTCGGTACAAACAACAGTTTCCCAGTTGAAATTTTTTCAGGAATGGTTACATAATCTAATATGCCAAATTTAGTGAATGCTTTGTATCGTTTACTGAAAAAAGATGTAGGAATTGGATCAACTATTGTTAGGAAGCCTCCAAAAAAAAATAAAGGATGTTTTACTATTGGATACATTTTAAGTAATATTCGACCCAACTTGTGAACCAATATTATCTGTGGATAGTAGTGAATATGGTTTAGGGTCTGTTTTGTCTCAAAGATGTAAGGATGCTATAGTGAGACCCGTTTGCTTTGTGTCTTGTACATTAACAGAATTTGAAAAAACGATACCCACATTTGGACAAAGAGGCATTGGCAATAGTGTTTGTATTTAAAAAATTTTATATGGTAGACACTTCACTTTCCTTAGTGATAGTGAACCATTGGTCAGTATTTTTGGACCCAAAAATGATGTTCCAGTAATGGCGGCAAATCGGCTACAGAGGTGTGCTTATTTTTTAAGTGGTTTCGATTTTAAGATAAAATTTGTTAATAAATCCGAAAATATAGTTGATTTTTCGTCTCGTTTACCGATTGAAAATAGAGAGAGAGCTTCGACATTCGATTTTGAAGACGATCTTCAAGAACTCGAGGGGTTCTCATATAAATTTGAGCTATTTATCGAGTTCTAAGATACTACCGATCGATATCAGTGCAATGCAACGTGAAACACGTGCTGGTCATTTACTGAGCAAAATTTTAGATTATGTAAAAAAATGGTTCGCCAGTGAATTCTAATGAGACAATAAAACCATACTTCAGACGAAAATGTGGAATTGATTCAGATGTGTTACTTTGGGGTCACAAGGTCAATGTCCCTTTCTCTTTATGTGGTACCATTTTGGGCGAATTACACGATAGTCATCTAGAAATTAAATCACTTGCAAGATCATACGTCTGATGGACCACTTTGAATCAAGAAGTGGATGAAGTAATTGGAAAATGTTCTGAGTGTTAGAAATTGCACGCTACTCCGGAAAAAAACATTCGGAATCATGGCCAATCCCCAGCGGGACATGGCAAGGCATTTCCATAGATTTTATTGATGCGTTGAAACAAAAAATGTTATTAGTAGTAACTGGCACGTTTTTGAAGTGGCTGGAACTAATTCCTATGCATTCACTTACTACGGCAGCTACAATTGTGAAATTAAGGAAGTATTTGGTCGATTTGGTTTACCTTCTATGTATGTGTACGATAATGGCCCCCAACTGGTTTTCAAAGGATTTCAAATATTTATGAAAAGTAGTGGAATGAATTATATCACTATTCCAGCGTATAATCCTGCTTCTAATGGAACTGCGCAGAACTCGGTGAAGACGGTTGAGGAATTTCAATTCGAAGAAATTTCTGATAATCAGCTGAATGATATCAATTTATTATTATGTAAATTTCTGTTAACTCATCGAAACACTCCCACTGTTCATCGTTTGGATCTCATCATGCCTAAACAACAAGGCGAGCAAAGTGTTAAGTGCAATATGAAGGTCAAAAATGATATGATCAAAGCGCAAGAATCTAACAAACGATTTTTCCTGGGGGAAGCGTAACGATAATTTTATAATTGGACAAATTGTCTATGCTAGGGATTACAGAGCCCCTAAACCTTCTTGGCACAAATCCGTAATTGAAAAATCTGTAAGTAAAAACGTTAGTTTGGTGACAGAATACAAAACTGGTGTTGTATGGAAAAGACATTTCGACCAAATGAAATACTGTGGTGATGATACTTTACGTTGAATACTGATTTTTCTTATGAAAATATAGAAAATACAGTCTCAGACTCACATAGCCGGGAAAAACAATGAAATTGAAATAGTTAACGATTCATTGCATAATGCGAAATCGAATGAAATATTCATCCGAATACTAATATCCAAGATCAAAAAAGGTCCGCAGTGTATCGCCCAGAAAGAATTATAAATGCACAAGATCGATTCAAGTGTTAGGTATCTAATAAGAGAGGGAGTGTGTAATGTATTAGAAGCATTAGTTGCCTATTTAAAATTATTTGTTTATGCCTATGACCTTGAACAACGTTCGAATCGTGTGACGTCAGTCAAAGTCAATGCTGTTAATGACATCATAGTGGTGGGGGAAGCCTAGAATCGGCTGTAATCTCCTACGCTATAGTTCACCTGATAGCAATGAGAAAAGAATTGCAGTTCTGTTATATAGGAGTAGTGTTTGTGTTGAAGTTTCAAAATAAGAAAAGGAAGCCTGTAAATAGTACATTTAATAAAATTTATTTAAAACCTGTCAAATTTATCGAATGAAAATATACATATATGTATTTTGAATACCTTTCTGAATGAAAGACACTAAATGTATTAGATTTATTTATTTCTGTTCACATTTTTTGAAGGTTGATGTATTTGAGTATCAACCAGAATCATCAATCTCTACTATCACATGTGAAAATTATGTTTAATTTCATTGAATATATACTTCAATCATGAAAAGATAATTTAAGTTTCTATAAATCTTTTCAGATATTCCCACCCTCCACAATCTGAAAATATTAAAATTGTAATGATGAACTCCATACGTATATTCATTTCATTTTTCACGAAAGAAAGTGCACTATTCATTAGCGAATTGTCGTAATTTGATCATCAACAAGAGCTATTTGTTTCTTTGTACAGGAAAGTGGCGTTATTGAAAAACTAATAACAGAAAACACCTACTAAATACTACATCAAATGTTTCACAGTCCAACAAAAACTTTGATATATTCCACATTTCAAATCTCTTTTGACATCCGTCGTAGAAATTCGAAAATACAAGGAATCAAATAAGATAACTGCAAGTTATATTTGATTTTTTAATTCAGAAGACACACAGATTCCCGAAATATTGAGATGAGTATCAGCAAAACTCCTAGTTCGCTTCTTTGTTGGAGAAAAATTATCAAACACGTTATTGATAAATAGCGCATTTTTGATTTTGGAAACACATTGCATCATCGCAGCTGTATATAGTTCTCTATTGAAGTTTTAATTGCTCAAGATTGTGAAAGATTGAAACCTCAAAAAAATTCAACACAAAATGATAAGAAGTTTTTGAATATACTGCAGTTTATATTGAACAATGAACATATCCATTATTTCAGAATTTATATCAGAATGGAACAGATTTCACAAGTCAGATATTCACCATTGTCCAATGAAATTCTAATACGTCTATGCTTCAATATTTCCAAATCATTTTTTAACGTTGTTCAACATTGATTGAAACAAAACATTTCGCTTCACAAACAATTTTTTGGTAGATGTACAAACGCTGGTTGGTAGATTCATCTCCAATGCTCGAGGGAATAATTGCATTCAAACAGGAAAGAGTTGCTCATTTAAAATTATTGCCGTTGTATCTAAATGAAGCACAATTTTCATCACGATTAAAGTGCTTGAAAATAAGTTTGGAGAAACAACTATTGTCAGGATTCCATAAAGAAAATGCATGAATATTTACAGTAAATTGAAGAGAATATTTTATGTAATTGGCTGATACTTGATGAAAATCTACAACGTATTCAAGTGTCATTTAAGAAAGAATGTTGTATGTATTTTGATGTTATATGTGGGTTTCAGATGATCCGCCAATGTTTCTGTATGAAAAGGGAGTTTTAGAAAGTGAGACTCACTTCCAAATATTTTTTTGATTGGAGACTACATTATTTATGGAAGAAATTTGCAATGGTTGTTAAAGACCAAAGAAATTCCCATTGTCATAATCAAAACTACTGATAACAGCAGCCTGAATTATAAAAGACTTGTTTCTGATTGACCATAATTGGCGAAATTTCTACCAACTAATTTAGAACTAAATAATCTACTTATCCTTGAATGTTGCACTGACTGTAATCAACCACACGAAAATTGAGTGAAAACCTTTTCAAAATGGCTTCAAGATCAATTATTTCACCGAGCCGCTGTTCTTCCAAAAAACATTATCAATCACAATTATCGCAGTAAAGTATGGGAAGCAGCAGCGATAGTGAGTTTGAAAATGTGCCTTACGAAATTTCCAATGCAGTAGCTGCTGCTACAGCACAATTATTGACTGAAAAATCAAATACAGTGCAATACAAATAAGACTTAAAATTTTTGGGAAAGAAAGTTTTTGGATTTATACTTCTCCATCTTGATACAAAAAAAATAAGGGAATCTTCCAAAAAAAGGAAGCAAGCAATCAATTTAGAAACAAAGGTTTTTTTTCGAGTCCAAATAAACAGTACTTTCCGGACTTGTTACACACTATTGTTTTCCAAACATATAACGTTTTCGATAAGTATCGGTAAAATCATTATGCTTTTTTAGGTTGAAGTGTCATACATGATACACCATTCATCAGAGAGTAAATAGTAGTCAAAGTGATATAGTGAAGTGAATTTAGATGCACAACTAGTACAGTTGTACCCCAACGAAGTCACGTGCCCTTTCTTTTAACAGCTTAGCCGTCAGAAGATCTGAGGTACCACCATCATAAAGACGCTAGGATCGAAGTAATTACCATGCTTGTAGCGATAACCAGTGGAGATAGGAAGTTATCGCTGATACTTCTATTCAATATGATAGAAGTACATAACATCTCCAGTCAGGAATCAGCCCACAAACACGCGTATTTTACGCGCAAAAGGAAAGAGAACCTGGACAAAGGACTCTTCGAATTCGCAGATGAACCCTCTGATATGGAAGACGAATACAGAGATGATGAAATATACTCGTCCGAAGACGAACTCCCTGCTGATGTCAACATTAAAAAACGCCCAGCGAAGACACAGATT
>WOGR01001009.1:0-21599 GCA_015342045.1 Leptinotarsa lineolata
GGTTCAAATGATTGATTGTGAAGATTTTCATTGAATTCTGTTGAAGTAATTTAATGAACGTAATCTGTCGAAAACGAATTAATAATTTTGGAGTTGAAAATATCATTCTGTGAAGGAAATTATGAATGGATCAAAAGAAGTGGCGACGAATATCCGAAGAATGATCCTATATGCAGAAACGGGTTTTTTTTTATTATGTTTACATTAAACTGAATCAAACCACACAGTATCTTTCAAGCCAATAATTCATTCACGATTGAGGTTTGCACCCTTCTGCTTTTCCTGATTAGATTCGAATGTTATTATATGATCACATTATCGTCACCCAGCCAGTTGATTCATATTCGAAAGTTATTGAAAATGAAATACTCGTCATGAAATCTATTCCAAAGAAAATATAAAATGAAAATGGACTTCAATTTGAAATTCCCATGAGGTGCAAATATTATTCGTTTCATTTCGCGAATATTTCTTGCGTGAGTGAAATTCATGAAGGAGAGTTAGACGAGTGAACGAAATGTTCCGTGAAATATATTGTTCAAAGAATGTAGTAAAAATAGGCCGACAAAATTAGTGATGCGGTCCAGGTTCAACACACCACGAATATGTTTCGATAATAACTTTGATTTAGTTCAGTATATTTTACTCATTTGTGGCCTGTGAATCAAACATTACGGTACTTAATACCGTACCTTGCAACACTGTTGATGAAAGCGATGAAGTATTACTTTCGAACTTTGACCAGTTCTCACTCAAAAATAAAAATTTGAAATTTTACTAGGTTTTGAAGAAGATATACAATCTGTGTATACAATTTTTGCCATATCAAACAAAACTAAGATTATTATAATAACTATATATAATTATTATGAAAGTAAGCGTCGTATTTCAAAGTCAAAGCCAACTAGAAAAATATATACTGCGTACCTTCGTCTCTAATATTAAGAAAAAACTTCCATGGCTATATACAGGGTGAGTCAACAAGATTCCTTCGGTCCATTGCTAGCAGAGAAAACAATTTTTCAAATTGCTCAATTTTTTTTCGTAGTCATATCGATAAATGCTATCTTTGAAAATTATTTTCTTGCATACTAGGTGATTTAGCCGAGCGTGGCCAACCAATAATAGAACACCCACTATATGAATACGTCATTCGATTCCATATTTCTTCAGCTCTGTGAGAAATTTTTGTTTTAGAATTTCCATTGCGCCGTTGACAAGTTATTCCAGAAAAACCTATTTTGTAGAGAATATTTCTTTCATTCATCACTTGCATGTTTATAGCAACTAAGTGGATTTTTTTTGGAATAGTTAGACAACATCACTTCGATATTTTCGGGGATCTTAACTTTCGGAAACAATATATAGGGTGCTCGGTAAAACCGGTCAAGTTTCATTCATTTCCAAACAGACATAATTCAACTTTTTCAAATGGAACACCCTGTATTTTTTCATTTATATGAAGTTCAACATTCACTACAATTTTTATCGGAGGTATACTACACAAAAAACAGATATTTTACAAATTATATTCAGTTTAATTGATTGATTTTTGTAATCACAAAAAATTCATTTATATACGTTCAAAATTTTTTCAATATGAACAATAACAATAATTTAAATTTTTTATTGAATAGAGGAGTACAAAAGATGTTCAAAATGGCGATCATTTCCTGCAACACATAATGTCATTCTTTTTTTTAACGAATTCTCTACACGTTTCAGCATATCCTCTGGGGTTTCCCCTAAAGGCTCTAGTGATTTTTCGTTTAATGTCTTCTATAGATGTTGGAGGAGTTTGGTAGACAATCCAACTGATGTACCCCCATGAAAAATATCCATTTTGGTCAGGTCAGGTGATCTGGTGGCCACGCCACAGGCCTACCCCACCTATCCGTTTTTGATTGAAATGATCGTTAAGGTTTTCCCGTACCTCAGTTTTAAAATGTGGTGGTGTACCGTCTTGTTGTAGCCACATTCTGAGTCTTGTTCCATATGGAACCCAGTCCAATAAATTTGAAAACTCATGCCGAAGAGATCTTACATATTTTCTTTCTGTGAGATGCCCATCCAAAAATACGGAGCGATAACTTTTTCCGAGAATTCCACCAGAAACATTCAGTGACCAATGCTGTTGATGGTTTAGGTAACGAACAAAATGAGGGTTTTCCGTAGCAAAATAATGCATGTTATGCCGATTCACTGTTCCATTTTTATGAAAAGTCACTTCATCAGAAAATAACATGAAATCAAAAAAATCATTTTCTTGATTGATCTTTTCTGAGCCCCATCGGCAAAATTGAACACGTTTTTCAAAATCTCTTTCTATCAACTCTTGCATCAATTGCATGTGGTAAGGATGAAATTTGCTTGATTGAATCATTCGAGACACGCTGGTTTGAGAAAATCCTAATTTCCTGCTCAGGTCTCGGGTTCTCACATGGAGATTTTCGACAAGGTGAAGAGTAATTTGAAATGTATTCTCTTCATTTGTTACAGGCAGATACTCTCAAACTTCTCGTGATTGACATTACCAGTTTTTTCAAATCTTGTTTTTAGAGCCTGAAATGCCCTTCCATCTGGTTGTCTTCTTTCGGGGAACTTTATTTTGTGAAATCCTAGATGCATCTTGCTATTATGTCGGGTACCGCAAGGCATCTGAGCAAATACAAGATGAGCTCATGCGATGTTGTATCAAATGTTTTACTGTAATCGATCCAGGCCATAGAGAGGTTACGCTTATACTGCATTGACTCCTGCGTCTACATATTGATGAGCAGTTTCTCCCCACAGCCAGCAACTGCTCTATTCGAACCTCTTCGCTCATATACCTGTTCGAAGACTTGGTCAACTGCGGAGAGTACTCGTGTGTACATGATGCTCGTAAACAACTCATGACACAAATTCAAGCATGTTGTCGGTCTGAAATTTTTAGGAATCGACAAATCTTCACCATGTGAATAAGAACGGTCCGATCAGCTGAAAACTCTGTCCTGACGACGGTGTGTGGTTGGTAGGTTTTTTCATAAATGGATATACAGCCCGTCTCGTTCAGGAACTATCAGGCTGCACAGTTCATTGGGCTCAGGCTGTTGAAGATTTTTACAGTGTGTGTCTAGATTGACTGGTCGCGGATGATCATAAAGATACCTCCAGACGATTGTCCACAGCACGAGAAGGCTTTCGGAATGAGCAAGAGGGTTTGTCGCAGAACTCGAGGTTTGTTGCGATACTTTTTACATGTCTCACTAGTGATATTTGCGCAGCCTCCAGCATAAGTATCCTATCAAGAAAATACCGTCTGACTCAGAGTGTGATGGACACGTCGTACTCTTGCGGCTATTTGCGCACGGCCTGTTGGCCGCCCTGTAGTCCACCACAAAGTAGATACGAGACGCATTTTCATCAGCTAGAAATTCATCAGAAGATATATGTTCAGTATATTCATCAAATAATTCAATAACGAAAACCTATAACACTCCAACACAAACGTCTTTCAGGTGACGGTCATCAGTATACAGGGCGTTCCAGCGAAAACTTGACCTCTTGTAAGTCAGAAATGGAAGTGTAACAGAGAATTTCCAAGAATACGTTAATTTTTATTTTTAGGGGGACTAATTCTGATATGGAAATCATACCAGAAACTTCACACCCCTGCGGTCAGCAACTACCCCCTCTATTTTTGTCAAAGGCATGGGGTGATCCCTCTATTATCTCTGTAATTTTTTTCGAAATTGATTCATTCGTTATAGAGAAATAAACTGTTGAACTTATTTAAGAAAAAACAGAAAATTCACTGTCGCTCATTTTATTGAGGAAATCAATAAAACGTGATCAAAACAAAATCAAGGGATGAATTGTTCAAAATCACTTCCATCTAGTTCCATACATTAATACAGTTTACTTTCGAAAGCATTCCGTACATTATTCAAGATGTCCGGAGTCAGCAATCGGTATTCTCGAACAATTCTCTGTCGTAGGTCTTTTAGATTTGTAGGCTTAGTAGAGTACAATTTCGACTTCAGGTGTCCCCATAGGAAGAAGTCCATCGGTGTGATATCAGCTGGAAAACGTTCATCCAAAAAAAAAAAACTGTCTCTCTCGAACATCAAAATGTGGGGGTGCTCCATCCTGCTGGAAAGTTATTTCATTTTCTGATGAATTTCCATCATTTTCTAAAATTTGTGTAATCATAGGATCTACACAGTCTTGTAATAGATTTCAGTATGTGTCTCCATTGAGAACACTCTCAATGAAGAATGGTCCAACAATATGATTACCAAGAATGCCGGTCCAGACGTTCAATTTTTTGGAGTTTGTGAATGTGTTCCCATCACCAAATGAGGATTCACATCGCTCCAGTAACGACAATTATGTCTATTCACTTCACCATTCAACATGAAAAAACTTTCGTATTGTATAATAGGTCTGGGTTATCGGTCAATTTCTCGCTGAACACCTCACAAAACTGAAGTCGACGATCAGGATCATCTACGTTTAATTCCTGAACCAGCCTCATTTTGGAAGAATGGAATTTGTAGGCTTTCAAAATCCGGAAAACACTAGTAGCTGATACACTAGACGCTCTAGCTACTTGTCTGATAGATTGTCGATTATTCATTTGTACATGTCCTAGAACTGCAACTTCAGCTCCGTCATTTTTGACAGCACGGGATAGTGTATATTTTCTGTTGTGAACAGAACCTGGAGTTCGAAACTTATCTATTAACTGTTTAACGTATTGATGGCTCACGTTGTGGTCTGGATGATTCGTATTATGAATTCTTGCAGCAGCTTTAGCCCATTCATTATTTCGATAAACCATGTTGGAACACAGTGAACAAGGATGACTGAATTATAATTCGTGAAGAAGTGACAGTGGCCAACTAACTAATTTTTGTTCTGCGACAAGTAGATTCAATAAAAACTACCAGTGCAGAAAAAACTAACAATCTCGTCCAGTCAAAAACAATTACTATTAATTGAATGAATTCTACAAATCTAGTAGACCTGCGAGACAGAGAATTGTTCGGGAATGCCGATTTCTGACTCCGGACATCTTCAATAATGTAAGGAACGCTTTCGAAAGTAGTCTTATTATTGTATGGAACTAGATAGAGGACATTTTGAACAATTCATTCGTTGATTGTGTTGCCATCGACAGTGAATTTTCTGTTTTTTCCCAAAAAAGAACGTTCAACATTTAATTTCTCAATAACGAATAAACCAATTAAAAAAAAATTACAGAAGTGATAGAGGGACAAAATACCTTCTAAATGATGTATCACTCGACCCCGCAAGCCATTGAAAAAAATAGTTGGGGGGTAGTTGCTGACCGCAGGGGGGTGAAGTTTCGGGTATGATTTCCATATTAGACTCAATCCCCTCAGGAATGAAAATTAAAGAGTTCTTTGAAATTTTCGATCACACGTCCGTTTCTGACTTACAGGGGGGTCAAGTTTTGTTGGAACGCCCTGTAGGATTTATAAGTCGTGTCATGAAGGATGAAGTGAAGTCATGCTTTCAACATTCCAAAATAATTTCTTTATAATAAAATGAAGTCATTTTGGTTTATTAGTTGTGATACAGAAATTGGAATATTACGTTTCTGAAGTTTTTGATTGATTTGCGAAAATACAACTTTTCGTTGATTTAGAAAATACGTATTTTCAGCAGCCCGAATAAAATGATTCGATGTGAGACGTATTTATGAAATTCAGTATTTCACGAAATATTTCATTCATGTAAAAATTTTATATATGACATTCATTAACGAACGTCTTTGAGATATCAATCATATATACATGATTTCTATGAACATCTCAGTACGAACGTAACTGCTTGGAACTATTTCGATCTATCTATAAACATCTTACGTAAACCATCTCACGACCAATATATGAGTACAATGTTTACTGGGTTATTTTTATAAATGATTTTGAACTTCAATCTTTTCAGATGTCACATATACAGTGTGTGAAAGCCAAATGAAATAAATTTATTATTTCGGTTACTGTACATATATGAAAAAATCCTGAAACACGTCAAATGTAAATTATAATTTAACATACTTCAACGTAAAAATGCCACCCCTACCTTTAATCTCCTCTGAATGACAGGTACAAACCCCAATTTTTTGAATGGAAAGTATAGGTATGTGATATATCGCTTGAAAGATCTCTGCATTTTCTATTCTAAAATGTTATTGCTTTTGAGTTTATTGCAACCATTGAGAAAAAATAAACTGAAATCATATGGTTACGGAAATTCGATAAAATACATTCAAAAACTGAAATGTAACGCAAAAACGTAATGAAATATAGAATACGAGGAACAACAATTTTTTAGATGTTCAAAATGTTCACCACGAACGTCTTGGCAACATCCTAGTCTCAAATAAAACTGTCTTCTAACATCATTTGACATATCAGGCGTGACCGACCTGATCGCAAGCGTTATTCGTTTTTTAAAGTCATTCAAATCTGAAGGTTCAGTTTTGTACACATCGCTCTTTACATATCCCCATGAAAAAATATCCAATGATGAAAGGTGATCGCGCTGGCCATTTAATCGATCCTTACCTCCTTATCCAACGATTGGGAAATGTTGTATCGAGGTATTGCTGGACATTAACTTGGTAATTTGGTGGTTCTCCATCCTGCTGAAACCATATCGTATTCACTGGAACTTGATGGATTTCTGGATAGGGATATAAACTTGTTAAACATTTTGAAGTAGTGCCAAATAATTATCGCCATTCAAGTTGCTCTTGATGAAAAAGGGATAAATGATATGGTTTCCTATAATCCCTACCCAAACAGTAACCTTTTGGGGGTATTACGTATGTTCTTCTCTCATCCAGTGAGGATTTTGCCGATTATCATGGCCGTTAATAGAAAAATTACACTCAGCATAAAACATAACGTCTTCTGATTGGATGATATTGTTATCCAACATGTCCATCATTTGCTTAAAAAAATAAGTTCTTCTATCCATATCGTTTTCCATGAGCTCCTGAGTAGGTGTCTTTTCATAGGAATGCATTTAATTTTTCTAATATGTTTACTATCGATGTATGGCTAACATTGAATGTAGTGGATGCCTGTCTACTAGATGTATGTGGGTTTTCCTCAAACTCAAGCATCATATCTAATTTGAGTTCATCACTGCATAAATAAAGCAGCTGCATTGGCAGCTGCTTTATTTATCTGCCCCTCATGACCAAACTCGCGAAACTACTTCTCTATTTTGCTTATTTTTCCTTGAGATATGACCGGTAAATTGGGAAATTTCTCATGAAATAGGCGAGTTACTCCCTCTTGTGTTCGGGTTTTATATCCGTAACCAATTATTTGTAAAACTGTTATTTTATGTTAATCTAACCATTTGTCAGACTTGAAGTTTACGAACTGTCAACTTCAATTGAAATACTGACAACCAATGTTGTAACATACAAAAGAATTTGCTATGGTTTTTGCTTACTTTCTTATTATCAATACCTCAAAATGAAACAAGTTTTGAGTATATTGCGATAAGTTTCGAGTGTATTTTTTCGAATTTCGGTAACCACATGATTTCAATTTATTTTATCTTAATTGTTGCAATAAACTTGAAAGCGATAACCTTTTTGAATAGAGAATAAAGGGACCTTTCAAACGATATATCACAAGCCTATACTACCCATTCAAAAAATTTGGGGTTCTACCGGTCATTCAAAGGGGGTTGAAGGTAGTGGTGGCATTTTTACGTTGATTTATGTCAAATTATAATTTAAATTTGTCGTGTTTCGGGATATTTTGAAAATATGTAGGTACAGTAACCGAAATAATGAATTTATTCTATTTGGCTTTTACACACTGTAGATCTTAATAATACTTCATTATACAAATTAACCGTAACATTATTTTCACTCTGTGAAGTTTCGCGCTACAGAAAAGAAAACCATTCACAGTATTCATTGATCACCTCAAGATCTCACACAAATATAACAAATGCACTTCAGCCTTAAAGCCCTGATATTTCTCTATATTAATTACTGGAAACAGAATCAGACAAGTTTCATCCCCTCAACGAAATATATGTTTTATATTTGTTCGAAATGCGTTTTGAGTAGAATTCATTTCAAGATTGTGCAGGGGATTCGGTAATTGGTTTTGGGGGTATTGGAAACGTTTGTATAAGTGAACCTGCTTCCCTTACTAATGACTATATATGATGTATTAGAAATCTACAACGTATTTTGTGTTCCTGATAGCAATTGTTGAATTTAGTTCCATTGATGGTATGGACCTTTATTTATGGAACTATATTTATTTTTGATATGAGTTGTCACTGAATTCTTCAAGATTTTGATCAACAGTAGGCCACGTATATGTGACTAGTTGCTTCTGAGTAAACATTTATATACTGTAAAAGTCCAACACAACTCTTCGAATGTAGAACACTTTCAGGAACGTTTTCCAACACAACAGTGCATGTAGTACGATACCAACGGGAAGTAAAACAATCTGACTCGAGAGTTGCCAAGCTGATGGGGACCACAAATTTATGCCTCTTGTAGTCACTTGACATTTTGATGTCTTGCCAAGTTTAAATATATTCAAAATTGCACACATATTTGTAAAATATTTATATGAATGTATAATAATTATGGATTAATGGATCAATAATTTTATATATTCCTGTTCACTTCAGCCAATGAAGGAGTCATCAGGTAGCTTCGTGGTCTGATGATGGTGGAAGATAGAAGTTATAAGTATCACATTCGTTTCAGCTTCGTGAACATACGTTGACTCCAGTGTTGAAGACGTACAATATACCATACAAAATGAAAAAGTATGTTGGAAGTTGACCATTAACAAAAACTTTCATTTTTCAGTTCATAATACTGACTTCAATTATTTCAACTTTGATTTGATATGAGGGAAAATCAAGTTTACAATATCAACACTCCCTATGAACTAATGTATTTATCAAACCCTTCTTTTTTTCAACAAAATGATTGCTTCATCTCGTTTAGTCAACAAATTTGCCACAACTTTGACTGAGTAAAGCTTGTAAGTAGATACAGCAGACAGTAGATACAGCTTGGTAACGAAATATTTGTTCCAGGAACTTTTTTCTGGGTTATTTAAAACCTCCAGTAGAAGCGACATCTGGTCTAGTTCCGTAGCAGGCGAAAAGTAAACTACCTCTTCGTCCTTTTCATGGAATAATTCTCATCTCTGAATCTGTTGTGAGATACATATTTTCATCTAATTCTTGGTTGGGAAAGAAGGATGGAATCAGATTTGCATTATGACACATAATATATTTCTGCAACATATTTTATATAAAAGTTTCTATCTATCCACAGTTTCTCTTTTTCCACATTTGTTGTGATTCTCATATTAAAATTTGACACGTTTCACTGAAATTATTCATTCTGAAAGGTTGCAGTTGTGCTTCAATTTTCTCTTTGGGTTTCTCGTCATTGGATAGAATTTGAAAGATCCCTATTCTGGCTTTCCAACCGATTTTGATAGTTGCCTTCTAGCTACACTTGAACCAGCCTATCATAATGTGGAGATGTCCAGATATTATCCTATTTTGCCATGAATAAACGCTGTGGCATATATCAGACAGTTACTTATTTACTACAGTATCTGAAATTATTGTCAGATAATATTCTATTTCTTGCATTTATTTGTTATATTCACCAGAGGGTATTATCCGCGGCTTTAGTAAGTTAAATCAAATCTGCATATCACGGCTAATAAACTTGGAAACATCTAACAATCTGTTAGACACCGGCTGTGAAAACTTACACACCATAATCATGAGCTATTATCCTCAATAACTTGTAAAAACAACAGAGAATTGAAAATGAAATTCTATTTTAAATTACCTCTTTTTCAGAATGGGAAGAGGAACAAAACTTCAGGAAAACTTAGGTATAGGCGGATATTTTGTATCAAAAATAAATTTTAAATCAGTAGGTATAGGTATTTACCTCACGAGTATCTCAATGCAACAGTAGGAAACAGTCCTCACCAGTATCCTTTCCAGTATCACAATACATTCCAGAGCCCCTCTTGTGATTATTTTACAACAGAATTATTCAAAAATACAATATTATAAAGAGGGGATTGGCGCGGTGGTAGTGCGCCCGACTCACGATCAGAGGGTCGTGGGTTCGATTCCTGCCTCGATTGGATATTTCTCTCGAGAGAAGTCATGTTGTTGAAGCTGGTATGATTCTGCAATCGTGTTAGGAACCACACATTAAAAGGTAAGACCTCGTTAGTCCTTATCTCGCAAAAGTTCCTCAACTTCTGAGAGTTTTCGTTAGTTCGAGGGCTACAGCTGATTGACGGAAACACTGATTTTTTTTTTCAAACAGATTCACAATACCTCTCAAACGAGTTGAACCTGATTTCTTATACAAAATTTTGAAGAAATAGGTTGAAGGAATAGGTTGAAGGAATAGGTTGAAATAGACCTAATCGCGGTTGTTTCGAATACACTACTTTCACGGTTATACGACTTTTATTCCATCATGATCGAATTGAGTTGAAAGATATACTGAAATTTGTAGAAGCTATTATTATTATTGATAATTTTCAACAATTGAATTCTGAATACCTACGTTTTCATTGAAGTTCAGGAACCAAGTGTTTGCAACTCATTGTTGCAAACAATAAAAAATAGTTGTATCACGATTTAAAAAAAAATTAGAAATTATATAAAATAATATTCAATGATTTGAAGACGCGAAACACGTCTTGAATAAAATTCATTCTGCATTGCATCAATATAATGAAAAGGCAAAACTCACCAGACCCAACTGAACAAATAAAATGAAAAAAATTAATATAATTAAAAAATTAGGCGATTCATCTGTTCAATTTTTTCAATCGTATTTTATTTCACTGTGAATTCGTTTCAGGTTTTTTTGACTAATGTATTTGCCATTTTCAGCTATTTTTTCCAATTTTCAATTGTATTGTTTATTTCAGGGATTTCAAATCATCAATGGAAGTCCGAACTGAGGAAATTCTCCTTACCAGAAGATATACAAATATTGAATCTACCAAGCACATGAAAAAGGCATTTCTAGGCTTCATCGTAAAAACATTGAAAAAATATTCAACTTAAATACCCAAGTACGGATTAAATATCATTATACACCCAAAATTCTTTTTATTCGCTGATTTTAATATGTATATATTCATTTTCCATGTGATCCATTCCGAGGATTTTTATCTTATGAACCATTTCGAATGGCTCTCTCATCGAAAATATGTAAATACTTACCTTTTGCTTTTTTTATACATAACAGTTAACTGATATTTCCATGTAACACGAATATTATTTTGTGAATGCTGAATATTTAATATATACTTATTTTAGAATCCTTTTTTTTCATTTTAGTGTTCCAATGAGAAGAAAGTGTTAAATCAAATTGTGTTTCGCTAAGTACAAATAGCTTTTGCTATTTCTGTGGCTTTCAATGTTCATTTGCTGAATATGTATTCTTGTTTCTTGTAATTGTTTATTATATATGTGTGTATGTGAGAAGACGTATGCGCATATCACCAAATTAGATATTTATATTTGGAGTTACTTTATATACTTACATCACCTCAATCATATACACTATTTTGTAATTTTTTTTCTTAGTGAATAAACATGATTATTATTATTATTATCATCAATCATTATAATGGATACTCTTATTGATTTTCATCAAAGAGCAGGTCAGACTATTCATAGATAGAGCATTCCATCAAATTGTTAATTATTATCATTAAGCTTTTTTCGAAAGATTTATTTCACTTGAGAATCAAAGATTTCGAAGGATAAATTGTACACTTTTCAACAGGAAATGTTGAAAACTTCCATCCGACACACAATTCAAGCGAACTGAACTCACATTATTCACACTCACCTTTGAAATTATCCCATTTGCTTCTCTTTCCCCAACCATCAGTGAATTTGCTCCAGTTTCGTTTGACTTTATCATGTACAATGAAGTCGTCATCTGAGTGAGTCGGGATCTTGTACCTAGTTGATGGCTCTAACATCGATGATATGTCTTCAATTGCATCATCTTCTTCATATCCTGATCTTTTTCCCCAACCTCCCTGGAAAAAAAATATATTTCATGCTCGTCCATCGGAAGCATGGTAAATACTCTGTCACAAAGTGAATTATTCGTGATAATTTAGCAACTACTATTTAAAAACTTCCATCGGAAAAAAACTAATCTCAGAAAATAATAATTTATGCAGACTCGTACTCGTATATTGGTCAAGATATTGATAATTATGCCCCAAAAGATATTGAATTGTCTTTTTGGTGTCATGAATATCGTAGAAAAATCAACCCAAGTACCTAAAATCTTTCCAACTACCGTATTGATTATTTATTCGATTTTTCCATTCATTAGTCCTTACGTGGAAGTCGCGATCCATATCAAAAGAGTATTCTGGGATTACGTAGTTGAAAGCACCCTGCACAGTCACGATACCGCAAAGACATACGAGCATATACCTTCTTTGGAGTGAAACCCTTTTCGTAAAGTGTATAAGCACAAACTCCGTCAGATCTGGTCATCGGAACTGTGGGAGAAAAACAAAAGCTATTACAATTGGGCTTGCCATTCCAATCTAACCCTAATCTTTAGCATTGTCAAGTTGGAATGATGCATGTCTTTGGGAATTTGCATCCCAAGTCGTTTGTTTTTTGAATCATAGAGATGCCGTGAATTTTTGGAGAAGCATTTCTCTTCAAGATAGCCCAAGCGACGGATCAACTTGAATTTCGACACCGAGTCAAAACTCGTCCAGCAATGCCGCATACCATTTCACTTCTGAGGCTTCACCAGGATGAGATGATTCTGAGAGTTTTTTCCATCAACATAGAAGCACCTTTTCTTTGTTTTCCTCAGGTTGAGAAAAGATGTCTTCAACATATTAGTCTACCATAGTCGCGTGATTGGTATAGATATTCCTGACACTTGGTTCAGAGCCTGCTGTGAAGCCTGAGACCAATATGTCTTCGATATCGCATACAGTCTGAGCATATAAACTCTTAAAGCATCGTTGTTGTGTTGCTTCTTGCTCGGGGGGATTTTAAATCCATTGTGGAGAATGAAAAGTGGAAAATTGTTTGAAACTATTCATTTCCTTGATTACTTAACCTGATGAAGTATTTCTCGATCATCAATGTGAGATGAAATTCGTAGAAAATTGTATTGTCCGGAAAGGGAAGAAATACGTATGAAATACTGATATTTTTTTTTCGAACTTCGTAAACTATATTCAGAACACTAGAGTAAAAATGGTTGTTCTCATTACTACGACAAAAATCGTGACCAGTCATATGCAGAAGGCTGTTATGATTCAAGCAGCTTAGTTTGTTGTTTTACATTTTACAGAATATGGAAAATTCTCCTATTCGATTCACTCACATGAATTAAATTTAGGTGGAAGTTCACACGGGTGGTTGTCGAAATCAAATCGACCGTTACAGGGCGATTGCTCCAATATGAGTTGAAAATTGGACAGGGACTATTCGTAATCATGGAAAAGAATCCAATGACTTTTTGTTATTTGTTTCGTAATTGATATAATATATTTCATTGTCATAATTGAAAATAGAAAATGTGAACTTTATATCAAGCTAGATCTCTTTTGATTCATCACTTTCATTCATAACTTTTTTTTTTCAAAAATTGTCTCCAGAACATCAGAATATTCATGCTAAATGAATGGAAAATAATACATCGAATTGAAAATAGACTATATACCGAGGCAGATTTCATGAATAATATCCGGTAGCTGGTTTTTTCAAACGAAATTGCTTCAAAAATTTCTCAGTTTATCTCTGGTTCGTTATTGATAACGCTGTCGCTTCAATTGTAACAATATTCTCATTTTTCATTACATTCTGGAAAACCTCACAAAAATAACAAAAAAACTGAAAAACTTATATAAAAAATCAAGAAGTATCATAAACATGTCTTATACATGTGTTAATCATTTGATGGTCAAGTAATTAACTGAAAAATAATTGATGAACCTTTACACTATCCGAAAAAAATTAAAATATCAATATTTTTCGTTATTTCTGAAGAAAGGGGTGCATTTATCAGGAAATAATATCCAAATTATCTCATTCTGAAGGAGAATGACTGTGACGTCACCACCATTGAGATTTACTCCCATGTTCCAAAATGTATATGATTTTTGTTGAGCAGAGAAAATACATGAATGGATAAACGACATCACTATTTAATTAGTCCTACTCAATCTCATATCTCGTTAACAATATTTCTTATATAACAACGCATTTCGACATTTACATGGAAAATTTTGAAGAAAGAGCCATTCAAACCTCAAAAAACGACCGAAGCACTGGTTGAGGTATGTAGATGACACGTTCGTTGTTTGGAGCCATGGAAGAGAACTTCCTAAATCATCTGAACTAGAAGAAAACTTCCCGAACAGAAAAAAACACACACAGATCGATACCTATATAATGGATTCAACCATCATCCAAAATAGGAACGAACCGTCATCAACACCCTAGTTAACGAACTTTAAGAATATGCGAAGAAAAATATATCGACGACGGAATAAAATAACTAACAACTGTGTTACAAGCGAACGACTACGACAGAAAAATAAATCCGCGCTACGCGTCCAAGGGAGAAGTAGAGAAAGACCAGTGAAGTTCATCCCCAAGGTACTATTTATATACCTTACATAGAAGGTGTCACCAACCGAGGAAATGCTAAAAAAGGAGAAAATTAACAACGTCTACAAACCAACGAAGGAAATATTGGAGTATCTGAGATCAGCAAAAGACAGCAGAGATTCATTCAAATCAGCGGCAGTTTAAAGGATTTCATATAAATGTGGCCTAGTCGAGCAGAAGCGGAGTTGTCGATTGAGACAGACCGAGTAGTCTGCAGACGCTGAACATGTACTATCCGACGGGGAATACAAGATCCTGTTCGAAAATACCGAGAGGCTAGCAAGGTCGAAACATTATTCAACAAGAATTTATTTGAAAGCCATAGAAATACACAAATATCAAGAGAACTTCAACAGAAAGGGAGAGAGAACATATCTACCAAAGATCTGACAGCATTGAAAAGCGCCAAAACGAAGTCAAGTCACCCAAATTGCGCGGGAAGTACGCGTAAACCCGCCATTACAGAAAGTGCGCGAAAAATCATTAAGTACTATAAATGTGACAAGGCAAAAATGAGAACTTCGGTTGACACGTCAAGAAGAGTACTTCAACCATGCCTCTGAACATGACTTCCGTAGTTGCAGTTGAAACGTTTGGAGATCATAACGAGAAGAACACGGCAAAAACAGGAAACCGACCAAAACAAAATCTTTGTTCCGTATTATGAAATGCTTTTAAACCATCAAATCGACCTCAAAAACAGTTTGGCACTGACGAATGCACCTTTAAGAATACGGAAGGAATGGAATTAATTTATGCTGCAGAAAAACTACAAAAAAATTGTGAAAAATGTAAAACGAGGTATCATTTCACATGTAATTTCCACTTAAGCGGTCATCCCAATATCAGTGTAAAGGTCCATTACCCAAATTGTGTTTCTCTCTCAAAATGTATTTTCATCAGACAATGGTATACGATAAATTGATAGTTTATCTAGCAGATTAATGTATTAGTTTGAAAATGTCCTTATAGGATGAAACTCCAGTAACGTTAGTTACAAATAAAAATAGTAAAGAAACGTAGAACGTTTTATTTTCAATTTTTCAAAAATGTATACGAAATGAATTATAAAATACTTCTAACAAAAATATTCTTTTATCAATAATAGTTATTTCATAGTGCATCTTCACTCATTCCAGGTTTATCCTGATACCATACTTACTTTTTGTAAAACTCAATACTTTTCAGAGAAATATTTTCAATGCGGAACATTGATGGGATATGAATATGAATATTTGATGCATTTCGTTTGGCTTTTCTTTGCCAAATGAAATATTTTTCGGAAATTGTTTCAAGAAACATATTTGATTTCATATTCAATGTCAAATTTTGTCCAGGCAATTCGAATTTCACATATTAAATTACAAGCAATATTTAATTTTTCTCGGGCCAACATAATCATCATGCAGAGACACGTATTTTCAATCGCCGGTTTTCTAATCTCCCAGTGTCACGGTGGTATGTTAGGCAGTTGGGGGAAAATTCCGGCAAACTAGAAGTGTACAAATTGTAAAGAATTCAGCGAGGCGTTACTAGAAGGAAATATGCAAATTAAAATCTTTGCCGAAATAGCTCCAGTTCCTTAAAAAATCACGTTAACTTACAGAAATATGCCACGTATTATTTATCGATGTTTTAAAGAACTTCAAGAGGTTTATGACACTGATATGATTCAATTACTCAGGTAGGTTAGCTACGGAAGGGCAGAAGGGTAATATATTTTAATCATTTGTTTTTCAGAAACTTCATGTCGAGTTTCAAGTCATTATTTTGAGTTGAGAATCGTAATTTCCAGATTGAAATACAAATTTCGAGTTCAAAGTCGTAATTTTCACATCTACTCTTACGAAGACTCCATCTAGAGAACCGACAGAGAACTCAATCCTCGAAGCGGTCAATTCTTTCAACATCGACCTACGACGAGATTCGTTCTCTTTCTTTCACTGCAGCTTTCCCTGCAAAGCAGCTAGTCATAAACTAGACCTTGAACACAATGCATTTGAGATTCAACAGCAAACAGCGCTGTCCAGAGTGTTCAGACCCACCATATGTTTAATCAGTGGTGCCTGGAAGGACCAAAAATACATTGCTGAACTAAACTTCCATAAAAGGCAAGCTTGAGTGAGCCAGGGCGATGACATCTTCCCTTATCTATGGCAGTGTTTCCCAATCTTTTCTCCTGGCGTACCACTTCACAAGTCAAAATTATTTTGCGTATTTTGTATAAAACACATTATTCTTCAAGAAAAATACAAAAATAATATAATGCAATACCTCAATGAGAAGGCTGAGCTTGATGATTAGAAGCCAACTTGGCAATGTCTGGCTTTATATTGCTCAATCTTAAACGTAGATCATTTTCCACACTAATAAGTCTATTTCGATACTTGTTTTTCAGATACACAAGTGAAGAGAATGCTGTCTCGCACAAGTAGGAAGTTGTGAATGGAATTAAAAACTGTACTGTTTTGTCAGCTGTTTGTGTGTAGTCCGCACACTTTTCAACCCAAAAGTCCACGAACAACATTTTTTCAAACTTTTGCTTTAGTTCTGAGTCACAATTTTGTTCATACAACTGTTCCTTTTCTGTCGCAGTAAAGTTTTCTGGCGCCATTTCTATACCAGCAAATGGGTTTTGGATCCAGGAATATCAACTGAAGTCTTCAGGAAAATATGTTTTGCAGCTTTGAATCAAACTAAGACAGTATGTTTTGATATCCGCCAGAAGTGCAGGACTCAGTTTGAGGTCAATTTCTTCGACGAAATTATCGAGCATTGAAAACAACGATACCTTTTTCAGTTCTACTTCTTTTGCTACTTTATACAGTTTTGTTTTCATAGCACCTACTCCATCATGAACCTGAATTTCCTTGCAGAGTTTGGTTGAGCTCATTAAGCTTTGAAAATATCTCTGCCATCTGACCTCTGTGTGCAGCAACAGCTGTCTATGCAAACCACCCATATAATCACATAATATCGCAAACAAACGGGATTGTAAAACACGTGCCTTGATGAAATTTACTGTTTTTACAGCTTGGTTCAAAACCTTCTTCAAGCTGTCAGGGAAATTTTTGCTCACCAAATCTTCTCGATGCAAACAACAGTGCGTGAATATTGCTTGGGCAGCCACTTCTTTTACTCTAGCTACAACTTCAACGTGACGCCCGACCATCGCAGCGGCTCCATCGGTACAAAGTTTCACACTCTGGTTCTAATCCAGATCATGCTGATTCATAAAACCATTTAACTTCACAAAAATATTTTCGCTAGTTGTATGTGTCGGTAATATCCCACGAATTAGCATATCTTCATTTACCCCATTATCGTCTTCATACCTAACGTAACACAGCAAATTTGGCATATTGGTTACATCTGTTGTCTCATCAATTTGCAGTGCAAAATATGGACTGTCTTTGATTTTATTAACTAACATGCATTTTACATCTAGTGTCATGTCTTTCACTCTCCGTGCTACAGTGTTGTTAGATAAAGAAACAATATCAAGCAGCTTTGCTTCTTTATCTCCTAAAATGGAAGAAACTATATCTTTGGCAGCCGGTAATATTAAAGATTCGCCAATTGTATATGTGGCTTAGCTTCTTGAGCGATTCTTAAACCAACTTTATACGAGGCTTCAACTGCCCTGGCGTTTGAAGATGTAAAGTAAAAGAAAATGAGCGCCAGGGCTTCCTTTGCGCTCATTTTCTTTTACTTTAAAATAAGCCACAGGCTTTTCTTTTAAATTACTGTATTTTGTATCAAAATGCCTCACGAGAAGTGAAGGTTTCATACTGTGTTTGGATAGTTTTTCTATGCAAAACAACGCACTGTGGAATGGGCTCATTTATATCCCCAGTATAAGTTAACCCAAAAGCTAAATAATTAGAATCATATTTTCGATTGACTCCTTTTTTACTTGTACTAGAAGTAATTCTAGATGGCTGAATGCTAGTTGTGGCTGAATTTGATTCAGTTGGCGTACCGGTATCCTCAGTAACACTTTCAACAGTTTTCACATCACTTTCACTACTTTCAAAAAGTTTAGATTTAGAACCGCTGGTTGAAAGACCAGGTTGGCAACGTTTTAAAAACTTATCCATATCAACTGCGTCGAAGCAAAGAGCGAGACAACACTATACTCAACCACACAAAAAATTTTGCGTTGCTACACGTGGGGAATGCCGGAAACTGAATTGAGAGGTTACAAACGAACCGGCAGCCGGTAGAGGGGGAAGACCTCGAAGAGCCGAGCGGTCCCGATCATTTCCGAATCGGGGCCGACTAAACTCGAGCTGGTTATATTAACGCAATTGATAAATACCTGAGTAAAGTACTGAACACCGCGCCATTGTCTAAGGAATTAGAGTCAGTCAACCACAATGGTAGATGCATTGGATGGAGGTTGCTAGAGCCATCTATAATTTTCTACTAGAAATTCTGAAACTGTATTCTGTAATGTGGCGCCTTCATTGGAAGGAAAGCAAAACTTTCATTGATAAAAATGCAAAATATAATAATGAATGAAATGTTGAGTTGAATTGAAGTTGAGATATAGTTTGCATTCAAATGTTTGGAATATCAGATTTACTGAAAAATAATAATCAAATATAGAGATATAGAAAATATGGTTTCGATGCAATTCCACTCCTCCAATTATCTTGGCAGGGATACTTATCATTCGAGTGACGATGCATTAACGACATTTACAATAGAAGAAACATAGAGATTGTGTTTGGTGATGTGAAATATTTTTATAAACATTAATGATTCATTCATGATAGGTGAAGAATTTTGTAATTCAATTCCGATTCTAATAAAAATTGGTATTTTGAGGTCAAAGATTAGATATTTTTTCAAGAAAAAAAAACAAAATGGTGGCTCCAATATGGCGGACGAGTGTTGTAATTATGGTCCGATTCTATTCAAAACTGGTATCTGGGGGTTTCGAAATAGCGGCTCCAATATGGCTGACGAGTTTGGTGCATTTGTAATTATGGTCCGATTCTGCTCAAATTAGTCATACTTATGTCAAAGTCACTGATTAAAAAATCATTAAAGGGGGCGTAAAAAAAAACATTTTTGACAACAAGCTTTTATTCAAGTGCGCTAAAACGTAGAAAGACAATTTTTAAGTTAATCAAACCTATCATTTTGTTACATTATACAATTTTATATGATATAAAAGCTTGCCGTGATATATTCCTGGGTAAATTTCTTTTATAAAAAAAATACATAAATTTCAACTTAGAATTACTTGTGTCAAAATATATTCTCGCGACAAGCTTTTATATCGTATAAAATTGCGTATTTAGCGCATTTAAATGAAACCTTGTTTTCAAAAATGTTTTTTACTATTCATCTCTCACAATACCAAAAACCTCTTCCAATACCAAAAACCTCCACATACATACATAATCATAACTATCGTCCGCCATCGACACAACTGTAGGTATTGGTCAGACCAAAATCCACATTGGATAGAGAAAGTTTACACTCAACGGCCACAAAAAGTAAATGTCTGGTGAGGCATCATTGGTGTACACGTCATTGGACCCTATAAAATGAAATTTTAAATATAATTATTGAATATATTTTTACCTTTTTTCGATGTTCTGTCACAAATACAAATAATACAAACTTATAACTACTAAAAGCACAAATAACGAACTGATTACGAAAAAAACAATAAAACCAGACCACACATCACAAAAATTCGCTACTACATGCCTATAAATTGCAATGCAAATGGCTGACTGAGCACGACACGAAAACAAAGCTAGAGTAGGTGTGTTTGAAGGTTAATGACAAATACAAATAATACAAACTTATAACTACTAAAAGCACAAATAACGAACTGATTACGAAAAAAAAAAATTAAACCAGACCACACATCACAAAAATTCGCTACTACATGCCTATAAATTGCAATGCAAATGGCTGGCTGAGCACGACACGAAAACAAAGCTAGAGTAGGTGTGTTTGAAGGTTAATGACAATGTTTCGTGGTGAATTTCATCAGTTCGGACTTCCATTGTCTAATAATGTATAAAATGATTTCAAATCCCTGAAATGAACAATACAAATGAAAATTAAAAGAATAGCTAAAAATGGCAAATATATTAAACAAAAAAACCTGAAAAGAATTCACAGTTAAATAAAATACGAGTGAAAAAAAATTGAACAAATAAAATAAAAATAAATTAATATAATTAAAAATGAAGCGATTTCAAACCACGTTACTTCACGTTGTTTCGATTGTTAGCATCCACAATCGTCTTCGGGTGATGACTGGACTAATTCCTCCAAGAAAATACTATTTATGGGTCTTTCGAGTACTTTCACTTATCACTTATCTTCTCTCTCCGCTCCACCGGTTTAGCCGGAGATGACCGTTTGGCGGGAGTTGGCCATTTTTTCTTTGATTATTGGTTTCAATACGTTGCGTGTCTCTACGCTAGCTTGGCTGAATACGTTGTTGGACAGCATATAATATATCTTTATTCATTTCAATTCATAATACAATTCCATAATACAAAGAAGTATCTCACAATAAAATAAAGTGAATAAATATATAAGTGCTATTGCACTTGTTTCGCCATACAATACCTAAAAATATGGATAACAATAACATACATATACAAGTACTAAACAATAGAAAAAATGTATAAATAAATACATAGTATATAAAATAATAATAATAATCAGAGTAATCATAAAGTTCATCTTTATTTATGTAAAAAATAATAATGAGTAATTCTATTCATGAGTGATACAAAAGTGTTATGTTACGAAACATATGGATGAAACTAATAAGCGGTATATGTCGTTGCCCTTGTTTCGCATTAAAATGTGATAAT
>WOGR01001010.1:0-21590 GCA_015342045.1 Leptinotarsa lineolata
CAGTCCAGTCCAGTCCAGTCCAGTCCAGTCCAGTCCAGTCCAGTCCAGTCCAGTCCAGTCCAGTCCAGTCCAGTCATTTATATATTTTCCAATTTTCACATATTTACAATATCTGGTACAAGCGGATGTACACCCGACACTTTAATGCACTTTCGAAATAACAAGATCATCTACCACGAAATCATCTCAGTGGATGTGGCGATTTATTTTTGTCTAGCCGCGAGAAATTTGAAATAAGTTAGCGCATAGTGTGACACGTCAACTCATTTGTATTCACCAGAGGACCCTCTATCCGACATACGCCCCGACTCTTATTGCCAGCTCCGCTCTTAATCACGTCGAAGGTTTGTCTTATGATTCGTACCGAGTCGGAATTTAATAGAACTTTGTAAGTGGTTCGGTTATTGATGCAGGGCATTTGGTATAAAAAAGGGTCAATAATGTAATGAAAGATAAAAATCTGTAAAGTTGTACGAATCTTTATTTTGATATTCTGAAAGTTGTCTCAAAAGTCTCATAAAATCTTGTATTCGTATCTTAAAATATCCAAGGTATATTTTTTCGCAAATGTCTAGCTTTTAATAGTTTCAATGGTATTTACATCTTTAATAAATAGTGCACAGCATGAAATTCTTGACAATTTTTTTCTCAAACATTCAATTATACACTCAGCTTTTTTGAGATAGAGCGCTTCGCGCTCATCCAAACGTAGCACAATGCAAGGCCAATCGTGTGAGTCGGTAAATAATACGTCTTTTGGTCGTTGGAAAATTTCGTTATCAATGATATTTGTCACTAAATCGTGAAGGATTTCGGAGTCAAATGTATACACTTTCTTCATGGATGGCGATGCAAGTTTTCCCATTACAATTTAAACAAGGTGAAGAACATTGCAACGTCAAATGTCAACCATAACCATTTTTAAAGTGCAAAATATTGTGCTCATTACTAGAATCTGGTGGTAAAATTGTCGTTATCTGTTCGAAGAGGTCATTTTGCAGCATTATGAATGATTTTCCAACCTAGTTTGAATTTGACAATATACACGATTTCTGTGTCTTTTGATCTTAAGAGCCAAAACGAAATTTCATGAGACTCTTGAGACAACTTTTAGAGAGTCGAAATAAAGATTTATCCAGGTATCCAGCTCCTTATCTCTTTTTCTTCCAATGTGCCTGGGCTATATTTCTCTGTGGTGAAACAGAAATGTAGAGAACAACACGGCTGGGTATACGATGAAGACCAAAGTGTTATATGCCAGATGTGGCGGAAGAGAATATGCGGAATAGTACAGAGAGAATTCGGAATGGATGAATGTTTCTTCGAGAAACACGTTCTCATAGATAAAGAAAAAGGAACGCAAACTGGAAAAGAGCGCGGAACATGCATCATTTATTTGACGGGTGTGTAGGAGGAATGAGGAGCAAATTCAATATCCTTCATTCATTTGATAGGTGGGTGGATGAAGTGAGCAACTAATTCAATATCTCTTGAAACTGTCAGGTTTCCATTCTAACCAAGAATCTGGTTGGATCGCGGAAAAATATGCCAGAAAATACTGTTGCAACACTTGTGGATTATGAAAAATATGAAAAAAATTATTTCATAAAAACGATAAACGTGTTAAAACACAGCTTAGATTACTATTCATGGAAACACTTTCGTTGCCACCGAAATAGAATTCTGTTAGATATTTTGTGGGCTACCTATTCGCACCGCAAGACAGAATAATTTTATTTATTGATCAGTTGAGGAGAACAAAGGAATAAATATTGGAATTATAATGAGGTCCTATTTCAAACATAAAGTTGAGTATAAAAACAACTACGAGTAATATTGAAACACACATTACCATATTACGAATGGATAATTTGTTCATACTGTTGAAAAACTCACTCATTTATTGAGGGCGTGGTACATAACGAAAAAAAAAACTAACAAAATCACTGAAAATATAGTCAGCTGAAAAATCATCAATTGTGTAACAATTCTTTTCAACAAGTAGTGTTTTTAGTCTGGATATAACGAAGAACATTCGGAAAAGGAAGGTTCTGGATTTACTTTAATACAGTGTATCATTCACAATTATGACAAATGCATATTTCTTTTCGTGAACCTAAATACAAAGTCACCCAGATCTTGACCTACTGCAATTAAAGTTTGAAAGCATCCATGAATGAACCCATTCCAATCCTTATTTTCCGCCAGATACGCACATATTGCAGTTCACTAATCACAATGGTTTCAGTAGGAGTATCTAAAGTTGAAACCAAAATATATTATTTAATAAAACGAAATTCCCGAAAGCAAAATATTACAAAGGTTTGTTTTCCGTTTCGGTTGAGATCCTAGTCGGACTGCTATGATAATAAAAGATGCTCGAAGTCTTCCAATAACGTCGGAGGGCAGGAATTTAATGAAACTACGAAGCAGCACAGCCCTGAACTTACTATAAAAACCTACTGACCCGAATTTTAGCATTATTAAAAAACTTCTGTTATTGCTTTCCCTCTCCTTCAAATTGCTTTTTTTAATATCCTACTGTAGAATTCTTGAAATATTATAGTGTCATGACAACATAAATTCGTTTCTCAAAAACCGGCGAATTACGTAAAACAATTGGCCTATACTAAATAAAAATTCACGACAATGAGAATCGAGAGGATTTACATCAAACTGGAACCTCAGACAAGGAGTGTTTCATTTCAGATATTAGACTTCATCAGAAATGTTTTCGAAAAGTAAATATTCATTCAAAATATCTCTTTCAATTTGAATAAATGTTCCAAAAAAACGTACACTTTGTAATGTATTTCAGTTCGGTCTTCTTTTGCCAAATTTCCTCACCGAGAAAATGTTATCCTTCGAATTTGATTTCCCCACCTGTTTTTTTTCCTCCACGTGAACTTTCTCGTTTCTGTTCAGTATTAGGAAAATCCGAACTGACTCGCCTTCGTGCCCTTTCAATCGATATCTTTATGATATAGTGATAATAAATGTATCCACTCGCGCCCTTCCCAACAACATGTAAAGGAATTCGAAAAGGAAGCAGAGAATATATCAAAGGTCCAATTTACATAGTAAAGGATACCAGAGGTCAAAGGTTCGCGGTCTATTGTGACTTCCATTCCATTGAACTGCTTATCAATTCCTACACTCTGTCCCACTGGAAATATTCTTCGCATCGAAAAATGGCACTACAGTACAGAGTGTGGAAAAAGTACAGAATCTCCTAGTAATTTCCATATAGTGCAACTCTTATTTATGTTATTAGAATCGACATTTTTACTTTAAAACGTGTATTCATTTGAAGTGTTTACGAAATTCTTGGCAGTCAAAAATAGATCAAATTAAAGATTTCGTTAGGTAAGAGAAGAGGGGAACCATGAAGTGAAAGGCAATGGAGAAGCACCACGAATTAAGAAGCAAAGGGAAATCACTTCAAAAAAGCTCCTCGGAAAAACAGTCTTTCAATGTTAACGTCCTTGTTCCTGGTTCACAATATAGAGTCACATATAATAAATAAAATCAATTGGGCCATAATATTCCTTATTGAAAGTTACCTAGAATGTAAGCTTTTTTGTGTTATCATTACTCGCGAGTAATGATACGATATAGTTTGGCCCTAATGTTTTGGAGAATAGTTTGTAAAAAATCGGCCCATATCAAAGTCACTAAAGAAAAATTCTATGAGGGTATGTAAGAAACCTTCAACAAGACATCCACACCAGATTCGAGAGTCCACAGAATAGAAAATCAACGCAACTCTTTGACCTATTCATCTATTCGGGAACACTGTATTTGAACAATCTGTGTGGTGCCTTATTCTGCTGAAGCCACGAAGAAAAATGTGGTATGTATTTTCATTACCTGTACTTAATTTTTTTAGTATAAAGAGATAAGAGTTATTTAAGATGTACCATAAGAAAATAAAATGTTTCACAATCTTGTATGGCTGAACAGGTGGGAAACTAAGGCTCCAACAAACAAGCATTCTGCACTACTCTCAAAGATAGAAGAGTGCGTTGTACGATTGAACCATCAAATGAATTGAGAGAAAAAACAGTTCAGTGGAATTCCTTAATTAAATACATTTAGTTCTTGACCTTATTATTCAAACTGAGTAGTCTCAACAACCATTTTATTGCTGTGATACCACAAGTAGTTCGTTCGCCGAATGCTTGCTGAAAATCTCCATTTTAATTTAAACCGAGTTGCCCTCAGTAGTTCATTAAGAGCGACATTGCTTTGTATCTGGCATTTCTTCTATTATTTCGGCAACCCAGCACAAGTTTTAGTATAAATCTGTCTCTTGCATTCGTAGAGGTTAACTTATAAATTAACATTTAGTCAAATAGCGCGTTTTGTCTTCCCTAAATTAATTTTGCTATTCGCTTAATTTGACATTGTTGTAGTACGTCTTGAGTGGAATGGAAACCTTATAATCTCCATTGAAGTTTGGTGTAGGCTGCGACAAAAGTGGGGAACTCGGAGTTAGTTGTGTCGACATAATGTCAAGGAATACAAGCGGAATTCTGAAATTACCGTTCTCGTTGTATCAATGTCGGTTGGCGAAAAATACCTTCAAGTTGTTAGATTATCAAGTGTTTTGAATGTACATTAAAGAATTTATCAAATGGAAAAACACGTCTAACCTCAAGAGGGTAATGTTTCTTTTCAGAAACCTCAAAAACGTTCTGAAGGTAAATTAACACAAAAATTCATATCATTCTTAAGAATACTCCAAATTGAGGTATGTGGGGCTATGCTCGAAATATCATCATAATGCAAAAAAAGATACCGAGAATTATGGCAGGACTTGTTTCCATGAGAATTTTCGACGACCGAACAAGCTGCTTTTAACACAATAACAACGCCCTTTTTGTTTTTTACAAAACAAAGATAATAGAAAACACGCAACTGAATTCAGAAACGCTATTTCAATTTTTGGTGTCATTTTACATTGTACATACGATATACATACGATGATTGTCTGATTACAAATCAATTGAAGTAAGTATTTCGTTTTTTTAGATCGTTAATGGAAATATATCTTTTTTATTCCAACGTATGATGCATATTAAAGATGTTCGTCAAGCTCGAGTAGCAAAATGATAACTCTTGAGAGTTTATAACACACTACATAATTGAAACATACTCAAGAGTTTTAGTACCGATTGTCAATCGATGGTTTGGGACACAATTTCAATTATAGCACTGATCATGCAGGAGGTCAATATTTGTGCGTATGATGAATTCACTAACATCAGTTCATCAATACATTGTATCCTCGAATACACAGTTTGGTAGTTTCAACATGTGGAATTTACGAACAAAAATTATTGGATATTTGCCTCATCTTTTATTCATCTGCTGGATTTTCACATTGTTTTTAGATGGATACATATGTAAATAAATCTTCCTGCATTTTTCAATAGTTGTTAATTATCAATGGATTCAGTACAACAATAAAGGATTTTAATGAAAACGCCAGCATTATTAACGGAATTTTCAAACTTTTTGCATGTCCGTGTGAATATTTTGCTAAAACTAGAAAGGAAGCACAAAATATCATAACCGTAAATTAATCTTATGTATCATTATCATCTGACAGTGAAGCAACATTGAGACACTGATGAACTGAAAAGTATATTCATAGGCAAGAAAAAAAGTGATGAGTATGCCAAACAACTTAAGATACGGATAGCTCTTTATGGCTAGTAATAAATGCATCAAAAAAGTTCAAAAACAAAATGACGTCTGTATATACACATTCCAATGAATCATTTCTAATGTCATTTTATCCAATTTTCTAAAAAAACAAAATCAGACCAACTGCTATATTATGCAACTTGGGAAAATTGTTAGAAGTTTTTTTTAATGAAATGAATGGAAACGCTTCTGTCCAATTTCCACAAGTTTTTTATTTTTACGGCCAGTTTCGGGTTTTGCTCCATTACCAAGTATAAAGTATTTTCTAGTATAAAGTAAAAATGAAATAACTAGTGGAAATATGACGAAAGTGTTTTCATTCATTTCATTAAAGCGATCATGAATTTCCACAAAATAAACAAATCATCAATTACACGGATTGTTTGAAGTTATTTTGTATCTTTCAGCTAAGAACACTATGATACGTAACCAACATGGCTTTATGACCAAATGATCAACTGAATCAGCATACATAACTCAAATAATTTCTAATGTCTCAAAAAACGTGAATGGACGTATAGATATCATCAGTACGAATAATAAGAAAACATTTATTATTTATTAATAGCCAAACTCAAAGTGGCTGGATTATCTGATTCTTTCACTCATGGAATATTTACGAGCGCGTAGAGGAAGTTGAAGAGATTTGGGGGTAACTTATGATTTTACTTTTTACTTTTTACTTCACCAACCACATTCTCAATATTACAAAATCTACTAATCGGATGTTAGGATATATAATCAGAGAAAGCACGCATTGGAAGAATAGCTATGCTAAACTCCACCAAGTAAATAAAGACCCTTTATTATGAAAACTTTATTAAGAAAACTAATGAATTACTTTATTATACCTTAGTCCGACCCAAACTGGAGTATGCATCCGAAGTTTGGTCAAACTAAAATTCAACTGTATTGGGTGATCTAGAAAAAGTGCATAATAAATTGCTGAGATATCTGTATTTTAAAAGATTTCATAAATGGCCGAATTATAGGATGTTGCAAGCATCAACACTTATCATTAGGATTTCATGCAAAACACATTGTGCCATTGTTGAATTCAGTGAAGAAATGCAAATACAAAAGCTATACTGAATGCAGAAATTAGGACGACCACAAACATCAGCAAAAAGTTGTCCACTGTGTACAACTCTATTCATTCCAAGCGAGAATTTCCGTTCACCGAAAGTTCATCGGCAGACACTCGCCTCAATTAGAACGATAAAAATCTGGGATCCACCACACCGAACACAACGAATTCCCGTCATTTCTGGGAATTTCATTATTTCCTACGGTGAAGGAAAGAAAGGGTTCGAGGGCAATACCAGAGGATCCTTGCAGCTCTTGATTGCTATATTATTGAAGGAAATACTGGATTCGAAGCCTTTCCTCGACTTGATGTCAAACGAGTTTCTATTCGACATCCCCGATTGAAATCAACGGAGTGTTATCGTTGAATAAATAGAACGGGTCTTGAAGTAATCAAAGTACAGAAGATTGTTAATGAAATGCGAGGAATTTCCTCCTGGTGAATCTCCTTTTATCTCATATTCTTCGTATTTAGCTTTTTCAAGTTCATTGTAGATTTTGATGAGTTTCAAAAAAGTTTCATAATGACAGTTTATGGAATTCATAGTCTAACAGTAGAATTTTGAATGTTCACTGTGTACGGTCTGTTGAAAATAAGACATCGTTGAAGAAAACAATTATTAAAAGATTTTAACTGTGAGAAAAATTATGATTTTGAATTAATAATGTATCAGATGGAACCAGAACCAACAAAAAAACATTCGTTTTGACCAGAGAACATCCCATCAGGTAGGCTGAACCATAAATGCATTGCTGAATTTTTAAAGCCTGACAAAATCCTATAGATGACGTCATCACTTCTACTTACTCAGGTTTTTCCTTCAAGACCCTGCTTTGTGTTTTGGGTTCTGGTTTCATCTAATTGCCTTGCAGTGAAAGACAGAGGAGAAATCTGGTTCATGGGTCGGCGTCTGGCCGGCGCCATTGGAATATGTTTTATTTTCATGGCTATTTGGCTTCGTAAAATTTTTGAATGGGTAATATTTCGTTCAATGACAATAACCTTCAACTTTTTTATCGAAACACAACTTTGACTGTGAATGTCATACAGCTCAAATATTCACTGCCTTGATATATGATTTACATCAATTTTATAATTTCATTCACGAATGCATAAATTTAAAACTTTTGAAAAACTGTGGAAAGTTTCTTGAGATAGGTTATCTTTACGTTCTGCAAATATCTAAATAGCTTAGTATCAAATGAAATCTTTATCGAAAAATCTGTAATTCTTAATCATTAAAATTATTTCAATAAAAAGAATTGCATCTTCTGTTCATCCCTACCGAAATAGATCGAAAGATCAGTAAAGGTCAAACTGGAACAAACAGGTCAAACGGATAAAGATAGAAAATGAACCTAAATATTTCTGAAGCCAAATAAAAAAATCCCAAGGTAATTCAATTACAATAAATCATATTTGCAGCTGCTGTTCATCTTTAAAAAAAAATATATGTGAACAAAGAGAATGAATAACATACCTACATCTTGAATATACAGATAATAAATTGACTGGATCTCTAGTGTAGCGAATAATTTACTGAATTTCCTTTGGGCCTCCAGTTTTCGATATTCAAACACGTTCCGCCATCTATTTATCGATAGTCAAACTCAAACATTTTCATACTTGGCGCTCTGATCGATACACTTCTCTGTCGGAAAAGGAGTTAGCTATTTCTGTAGACATTTTAAGTTTAATAACATACATGTATGTGCCAACGTATTTTTCTTATCAGAATGGAAGAACTTTTATTAGTGAAGTTCAACGATGGAAATATGTAAATTATGATTGAAATTTTCTACCAGAAGGAAATGATAAATATAAACGGTAAGTTTCTTTTTCAATTGAGCAGCCACCTTTATATCTCTGTTGTTGAAAATAGGAATTTTATAAACCTTCGAAATATTGGTTACTAACGACCTGCCCGGCTCCGCACGGGTACAATACTGATGCTAAATATAAATTCACCCACCGGATATTTAAGGGCATGGGGAAAGAGTGATGAAAAGGTAACTTTATATTATGAACGCGCCTTTTTCCCCCGCGGCTAGCGCCCCAGTTGGAATATTTAAAAATCCTTTCTTATTGCACATCTACCACATAAAATGAACCTACATACAAAATTCCATCCTCCGAAAATAAAGCGGTACGTAGAAACAGTGATGAAAAAGTAATTTTCTTTTGTAAACGCGTCCCTTTTACCCCCACGCCCTCCCCCCATAGAAATATTCATAAATCCTTTTTTAGTGCGCATCTAAGACCTAAGAAGCACGTATATACCAAAATTCAGCTTCCTAGGACTTCCTTCCTTCCTTCCTAGGAAAACTAGATGAATAAGTGGGAGACTTTCGCAATTATAAGTATAGATACATTTGCATACTGTTTAACTAAGGGTAATAAGGTCCATTTTCTGAAAAAATTGAATTTTTACATTTGAAATTTGTATTCATCAAAAACTCGTTTGAAGAAACCATATTCGAAAATTAATTGTGACAGGAATAGTTGAGAAATTGTGTCTTGTATTTATAAAATTCTTATAATTTCTAAACAGAAAATTTTATAGGAAAACCTAATTCTTTCTCGTTTTTGTATTGCATCTTTCATCTAGATATAGAAAAAAGATTGACTTTTTGAGTGGTATAAAAACTTTCGATAACTAAGATACTAATTCGCATTGTATGGTCTGAAGGGTAATTATAGTGTGCATGGAATGCTTAATGTACATACTTATAGTCTATTTCTATTAGCAGCGGAGTAATAAACCATTTTCAAGTACCTGTTTCATAGGCGTACACAATTGAGTCGTAAAGTGAAAAATAAAGTATTTATTTTGAAAATTCAATGTTGTTGAATGATTTGACGTTATAACAAATCTCAAAATACTTTATAACTACCGTATGTATACGGTGAGTAACAAGAATATGGAACACTTGAATTTGTTTAATAAACACCACCAATTATTTTTACTTTTGAATTTCCAATAAAACTTCGAATGAAACAATGTTTAAGTCAAAGCATTGTGAAAATTACTATGATGACATGAACAACTATGTGATTGAAAAATATTTTGAACAAATGTTAGATCTCATTCCACCTAACTCTGTGATTGTGATGTAAGCGAATGTCTATGAGTAGATTCGATAAAAATAATATATCATTTGATGATATGTTATTGTTTGATTAAGATTCATCGCATTTATCTGATAAAACACCTTAATTGTTGCTCACACCTAATTCTTTTTAAATAAGCACACCTATTGATTAATTTGTTAATATATCAATTCAAAATATTGTAAAAACATTTATTGTATATGAATAAATAAACATAGTTAACAAATTGAATAAACAGTTTAAACAAATATGTTTAATTAAACACCCAAACGCACGCCACTGCAGGTACAAAACAACTCGAAAGCCCATAAAATAGTTTTTTTACTATCCGTTTGCCATACAAAAATAGGATGGACCCGGTAAAGTATTATAAAGCGGCCTATTCCAGCTGTAGCAAATCATAAATTTTATTTGAGCACTCCGTTAGCGTTTTGTAATTATAATGAGCATGTATTAATTTTTACAATCAGAAAACACAATACTCAATGGTGTGCAGAAATGGACAAATATGTAACAAATGACATCATGAGATTCAAGAGATTTCTATTGGGTATCTGTCTTCATAACCACTGATGATGTAATAACACAAATTTCCATGAAACATTTCTAAGCGACGAAATTCGAACTTTCGAAAACATTCATCCTTGATTATGCTCCGAAAACTTCGCGCTCGAATGGAGTTTGAATAAACAATGACAGAAGCGTTAGTCGGACAAGTAGCCCGTTGGTTTTAAAGCCAATTTAAATGTATAGAATTACGCGGTATCACTCCCTTGATTGTATTATTTCCTTGTCAACCCTTGCGCCAAACTTAACGAAGCGCTGAAATATTCGTCCCTCGGTACATACTTAATATTGAATTTACAATTTTGTGTCGGATAAACGAACTACATCGCTCGATTCATATGCAAATATATTCATGCGCCCACAATAACCCAAGTATAAGTTGAGTTTACGAAGCAGAAACTGTCAAATTGTGTGATGGAGGTATATATTCTTCAAGTTGAAAGCTGAGAGCTGGAAATCGCATCCGATTGTCTCTAGGAAACATTTTTACATACATATTTGAAATACATAAAATGTACAAAAACACTAATTTGATTTCAAACATTCTGTCGTGTATTGTCACAAAATCAAAATCTACACTATTCAATCAACACAAGTATTTCGAAATACAATAGCTTCCTAAGGCTATACAATAGCTATTGTATTTTATATACAGTAGCAAAATTATCCTACCGAACAACTGAGTTGCTAGAAAATGTAGTTGACGCTCTCTTCATACTTTAATAAATTTATGAGGAATCCAAAAGTACTTGGAAATTTTTGTTTTCAATTATGTATTTCAAATTTATCCAACTTGTTTTAATAATCCTTATGGATGAATGGATTGAATATAAAGAAATGCAAAAATAAAGCAGAGGAAACTGTTTTCTTTCGAATAAAAATGTTTTGAAAATGTTTTGTTACGAAACTGCGTATAGCTATATTCTCCTTTATTAGTTCGAGAGTTTACTGACATGTAGACTATTCTTGTCGAAGCCAAGTACAAAGTACTCAAACATTAAGGACGATGGCATTTCCTCTTACGGAAATTCCATCTATGGGATCGACAGAGAACTTAATTCTTGAATATCGATGATAAATGAGGCTCCCCAAGGCGGTCAGTTACAAGCTTCGATATCGACCGTGAACGAGTTTAGTCCTTTTACTGCAACTTTTACTGTAAGGCAACTAGTTGAAAACCAGAGCTTCAACACAATACACTCATGATTCAACACCAGACAGCGCTGTTTCGACTTGTCATAGGTTTCATCAGTTGTTCTAGACTGAACCACAAATGCATTTCTAGACTCAAATGTTCTTAAAGAACATGCCTGAGTAATTGAGGGCAATGAAATCAGCCCTTACGAAGACGCCATCTATAGGATCGATTGAGTTCTCTGCCGATTTGAAATGCATAAAACGCCCGAAAGCGTTCTGAAAAAAAAGTTAATCACTGTATGGAAGCGAGAGAACAACTTTTGGAACACATTCTGAATTGAAAATTTAGTAATGTAAAATAGTGTATTACCCCTTCTTTTTGAAGTCAAAAAATAATGAAAACTAACTTCTTTGTTATCAACTTGTTTTTTTCGATATCTGCTGAATCAGATTCCAAGAAATCGATGACTTTTAAAGAAGGAAACGCTTGACCTCTGATCCCATTCAGAGGTCAAGCGTCAAGGGTGGGATATCACCCCGCCATGTGGAGAAAGTGTCAATATAAAAGCAAAAAGTTGTCGGTAAGGCAAAATATCTGATTTGTGGTCTCATCCAATAGATCTTTGATGGTATGAAGACGAAGAAAAACTATCGATGGTTACTTGCAAGAAACGTTCTTTGACAAAACTGGAGACCCACGAACAAACATGATCCGGCAAGCCGTGCCATCGAAAACCCCCACGGTCGAAGGTCTTGTAAATATCAGGCGCCATACTTTCCCTGTTTCTGGATTGCATTGTTCCAAAGTTGGGAGACACTTGTGATTTGTCGCCTGTTGATCTTGGTAGTTGTTAAACAATTACCCCTTCGACCACGTCTCCACCATGAAATCGGCATCATCCCATAACTCGCAAACACGCCGCTAATGAGTACGCGTGACATGTAGCTCGGCCATTAGTTAGCGGCCAGCCACGTCGGACAGTGTCCACTCGATCATCCATCAAAGTAGGCGTCTGTAAGCGGGCCTCTCGCATCGCACGTGCACCTTATCTGGACGCCGATAATGCTCGGAATACTCTGCTCGGGCTAATTTTAATGCCTTTACGCACACAACCACTTGGATAATTGATGGGGGTGTTTGCGGGGTGGCAGGTGACAAGGCATGCACGAGATGTCGTACGAAGGTTGACACGCGTTTTGATGGACGATGTTACGGGGTCATTACCAAGTGAGTTTTCAATTTCGATTGGCTGCTTTCGTTGATGTTCCGATCAACACTGTCGTTTGGGGATTCGACAACGTTTGGATGATATGTGTGTTTCACTTCTGTGGTATCCTGTACATACGACTCACTCAGCTTTCATTGGAAGGATTCAGCGAACATTTCTCAAATTTATTAATTTCAAATTGTTTGGTATATATCTTGAAAGAGGAGTTTCTTATAATTACTCGAAAAATCAAAATTCGTTAGTTTAAGTAACAGAGCAGTAATTTTAACAATGACATTTTCATACGATCTGTTGTCCGTTACATGACGATGTTGACTAACACCAGCCATAACACTAGATATGAAATGACGTTCTAATTAGATTCTGCAAGAACAAGCACTGCATTCAAATCACCTGTTAACATTTGTTGTATAAGATTTAATACAATTACTCTTATAACTAACAATACTTTATAATTATTTGAAAATCAGTTTTACGCATTTTCCTAAACTACACTAGAAACTATTTGGCCTTCACAAACTTTATATCCAAAAATCTCCCGACATGTTTCGCTATCACAGCATACTGAAATGTTTGAATTATCAAGTTTATTAATTTCCAATATTTCCAAACAATTTAGCTTTAAATTGTTATTTTCTATGTGCAAAATTTCGAAATCTCCGTTAAATAGATGACTTTCTTCTAAAAGATGATTTGAATATGTTAAACTTGTTTTCTTATTCACATAGCTCATATGATGTTTTTGGATGCGATTCCTGAATCTTCTGCCGGTTTGACCAATATATACAGTTCAATTTATACACTCCTGATTTCTCAAATTTCGATGTTTCGTCTTAATTATTTTTGACTAACTTTCCCAACCTGTTCTATATGCAATTTTAATATCTTGTTTATTCAAAAATGAGGCCACTATTTTGTTGTTTGTCTAAAATATAGTGAAGCTCTATAATTTTGATATCGAATATCTAACTTAATAGGAAAAACCATCCCGAATCGCTTTTCGCTTCTGTAATTAGGTCCTGTAACCGTTGCATTATTATGATCATTATTATTATAATTATTAGAGGATTGTCTTTACTGGTATTTGCTATCAGCAAATTCTACCTGCTACGATTCAGATATATTCAATATAAAAATAAGTATATTTATGTAAAAAGTAAGAAATGTGATGAAGTGTAAACTGAAGGTAATTTCGAATGGTATGATTTGAAGTATTACATTTTTTATTTTTCTTGTAAGACCTTAGCTACAACTGCTGACTGCAATCTGTTTTGTACTACTTCATGAATGTTGCTTTCGGGTTGAGCTCGTTGGCATCTTATGTATTTGGTTAGATTAGGTCAAAAGTGAGTGGGTCTTTTCGACCATCTAGCGCAATCCGCAAGGGTTTGTTGTGACTCACACCTATTCAAACTGGACCAAATAAACCCAGCTTCTTGACGAAGCCGATTAGTTTGTATGGTGAGTGGTCTTTCAGGTCGGATGGCAAAAGTGTGGTTTTACCAAACTCTGCAAACCTGATTCGGTTCATGGCGGGGCAGGCACAAAATATGTGCTGTGCTGTTTCATCATATTTCAACAGGGGCGACATACTCTGTCTTCTGACAGTCCGAGTCTCTGCTTATGATGATTCAGACGACAGTGACCTGTGAGAAGGTCTGCTAGACATTGTAGTTCATCCCTACTAAAGTCCAACAACTTTTTGGTTTCAAGCTTCGAAGGGTGAATGAACGCCTTAGAGTGAGCCAATCCTAGAAGATTTTTTCAGAAGTTCATAAATCTTTTTGCCATTAAGGTGTTCAATGTTTGTTTGGCAAAGCCTAAAGCGATGCCAATGACAGGTTCTGGTCCGATCTTATGCATGTGTATGTATATGTATGAAATATGGGTATATAGAAATTGTTCTTGGGAGTAGAGGTGCGTCGAAAATTTAACAGTACGGACGTTTCTAAAATTTCAAAAAAGCAAAAAATAAGACTTTTTCATTTTGGAAATGAGTTTCTCTCAAATAATATATTAATTTGAAATCTTCAATTTGTTCCAGATCCTTTCAAACTCCATTATGACATGTTAACTCTTAGACATTTTACAAATTTGCATTGTATAACAGTCTAATCTAATCCAGCAGCACTAGCCAGTTCTGTAATGGTTTCACGATTAATGAAAATAGGTTTCCCTGTAATCAACTTCATAACATTTCTCATTAGTCACCCAACGCACATCTAATCACAACTCCATCTATGAAGTTTATTACAGTAATTAACTCGTACCACCATTAGAGCCACAAAGGCCGGTCAAGTAATAAACTTTATTTTTCTACGAGTTAGTACTTCATTGCATTAGCATAGTTTTTATAAATGGCTGTGGAAGTGTCCAGCAGGTTATTCAAATTCCAGGCCAGATATGATATCTCCGACAAAAGTACCCCTACGACCTTTCCAGACCACACACGTAGTAGGCCGTGGCACGCGATCGACCCTTCTGGTTGTTTGTCAAATTCTTTTGATAACTTGGTATTCGGGAACCTGCTACCCAATTTGAATAATGGTAATTTTATTAGGTGGCGCAGAAAGTAAATTCAGTGATGAATTCACCACGATAATTCATATGAAAGGGTTGGGCTGTTGAAATATAGGAATTTATCAAGGGAAAATCTTCAGTAGAATTTCATTGTGTACCATACGAAATCAATTCGATGCTGATGGCAATCCCGTGGGCATTGATGACCCCTTTAGGGTGCAATCCTAGAGATTTGAAGATACGAGTATGTTACAAAATGGGAAGTCTATATTTACTCCCTTGATGCGATATTTTGATATTGCGATTGAAATCTCAATAAGCAGCGAAATATCTGACTGAACGAGAATCAGTTAAGTTTACAAGGTGAATATTTACTCACATGATGTGATATTTTGAAATTATGAAAGTTTCAGAAAAAAAAATTATATGTAATACCTCCTCTTATATATTCTGAGGTAAATGAAGAATTATCTGAATATGGTTCTGTTACTTGCAAATTGAACTAGACTCTTTGACAAAGAATTAATAAAAACCAAGCATTGCTCCCAAACACCACAACTATTGTTTGAAAGCATTGGATGTTTTGGAAATGGTTCTGTTAATCAAGGAACCCATGAAGTCTCAGAATCATAAAATACAGGTTTAAACCTGTGAATGTATTTCAACTCCCCCTGTAACTCAGAAATGAACGTGTTATCAAAGATTCCAAAGAACATGCAATTTTTTTTAAAATTATAACTTCAACTGTCTCAGCTGTGATATTGTAAAATTTCATGTATTCAGTATAACGTATTAGTGGTTCAGGATTTTGTCTGGATACTTCGTATTGAAAATCATTACAGCAACTTGAACACATTCGTTATTTCGATACTAACTTACAATTTAATTCCTTCCCCATTTCAGCTATTGTAGTATACACGTAACTCAGGACCATGATTGATCTGTAGTTTCCAACATATTCCTTTGTATCATTTCTCATGCATTGATGTCATGATTCCTGTTTTCCATTCTTCGGGTATTTCGCTATGCACCCATATCTATTTCAACAAGAAACATATTCGATCATGTAATTCTTCCCCTCCGAGTTTTATTAGTTTGTTTACTCTATTATCTTCGCCAACGACTCTGTTATTTTTTTTCTTTTATATTTATTTTCTAACTTCTCCTTGAGTTGGTCATTATATGTTTTTCGCTCCTCTTTCTACTCTTCTCGTTCTTTTTTGTTTCAGCTGGTTTCTTCCTTATCTATTCCTTACCCACCTTTTTCATTGAGTATCAAGTTGAAATATTGTTTTCATATTTCCTTGATCTGTCTCGATACAAACAATTGGTCTGTTATTTCCGGCTTTTGGTTTTTTATGGAAATTTCTAATATTACTGTTTTTACTTCTCTATTTCTCTGCTTTAGTTTACCATCGACTGAACGATAAAGTGAAACTATTATCATATTATAATTGGATCTCCCGCCGAATGTCAACCCAATAAATCAATCAGGAACAAGAACCAGACGCACTCAAAGAGAAATAACGTTTCGAAAAATAACCAATCTCCCGAAACTTGTTGACGTTTAAGGGATGACGGATGCATCGGTTCCGTAATGAGACTGCAGGGGGAGATGTAATATGCGCTGTAATATAGCATGTTTGTAAACTCATTTTTTAGGCTGGCAGCTCAGTTCGACACCCCATGTGTCAAACTCGAGTCTAATAAGTCAAGTTGGTAGTCAATACGTCGACACACCGGTGGCTCCTTTTCGAACCTAGTCCACATCAATTAGAGTGAATTGCGAATCAGATACAGTGGCGGGGTTGAAACATTCGAGATGATGATCGCTATCAATCGAATAGAAACTTTTCACTGGAAATCACTCAAGGGTATAAAATCCAGTATAAGAAATGATATTTTAATGACCGAGGTTGACAATATCGAAAAAAGTTTCTTGATTTTTCAGGTAATTCATTCCTTTATCAAAGAACTAACATCTGTAACAGAAACGACTTTCAACAAAATTAATAATATCTTATTTGTTATATGACTAGGATTTGCAGAGATGTAAAATTGAATACTACTAGATATTATTACATTCATACTATGATATTCACTTTATATTTCAAAGATATGCGCATCGAAATGAAACAAAATGCTGCCAGATTCAGTTATTTATCTATTCATTTGTTTGCTCAAAGAAAAAACATACAGGGTAGTTAACCAGTTACAAATTTTCCATGATTTTAAATACAGTTCATATAAAAATACCTTCAAGAGAATAAAGTATTTGACATTAGCGATACCATCAGCCATACCATCAGTCATCACCCGAAGACGATTGTAGATACTAATAATCGAAACGTCGTGAAGTAACGTGGTTTGAAATCACTCAACTTTTATTTATATTAATTTATTTTATTTCATTTATTCTTTTTTTTCATTGGTATTTTATTTCACTGTGAATTCTTTTCAGGTTTTTTTGCTTAATATATTTGCCATTTTCAGCTATTCTTTTAAATTTTAATTGTATCGTTCATTTCAGGGATTTCAAATCATTTTATATAATATTAGACAATGGAAGTCCGAAATGATGAAAATCAAATAATAATTTACGCAACGCATAAATTTAAGAAAAAAATCATAGAAAACATTCTGATATTAGCAATCGTATCATGTAACATCTCAAATTAGTGTATTCCTTAATCAAAATACTTTTCAAAAAGTTAAAATAAAGCAATGTAATGAAAATGAAAAGATAAACCCAAATTTTCATAATTATCTAACAATTCTAGTGTACATTCTTAAAGCGATACAAAATTATTTGACAGTAGACTGTTCTCGTATTTCGAAAAAGAAAAAACCATGGTATTTTAACAAGTCGACGATTACATTGTGCATTCACCAATTTGATAATCCTGCGCATTCGCCAAAGTTTTGGACGTACACGTGCATAATTTTCCAGGTACAACCCTGACATCGAAATTTGTATATTGGCAACAAATCAGCATCCAAAATGCGAAATTTCCTGATGAATATGAAGAATTCTTTCAAATTCTATGTACCTATGAATGGCTTTGAAATATTTTGCATGAGCTATCTGATTAATTCATATAGTTATAAATTTCCAAACGTAGTACCGACATTAAATCCGGCTCTGTGCTGTGGATAAATCTTTTTATCCTACTGTTGAAACACAATAACATTTCTAGACAAATTCAGTAATTAGCCTTCTGCAATATTTGATTTATTTTAATTTTTGGAGAGCGAAAAATTGAGAATGAAAGATAAAAGAAGGTCTCTTCCAACAAAAAGTCTTCCATACCGAAATACGTAGATACGTGAAATTTCCCTAAACTTTTGAAATATTCAGAACTATTATTTTGGCCATACATGAAAAAGGTTTTTACGAAAAATTAAAAATTCATCACTTGGTCATTGTATATTCATGAACTTCATGAACTGAACTGATTCACATCTACGCCAATGCACGAAGAATCATAAATCAGGGTAGCATTGGCTGCCAACTGTTTGTGTAATAGTCGAGATTATAGTAATTTTCCGTGTCGGATTTTCAGAGTGATTTGCTAAAGTCGCTTTTAATTAATTTCAGCATAAATAGTAATTAAAATTTCTACTTCATTTCATGCTACGATATATCAAGAGTAATAAACGTACGTGAGCATTAAACTGCATCCACGAAATGTTTGGATAACACAGAATATTTCGTGAAAATTATAATGATACAACTCCAATAGTTTTCTCTCACATTTTTGAGATAATCCTTGCACAATTTATAATTAAAATCCCCTGAGAGTATCTACTGAAAACTTAGGAGAATTGTTATTTATAAATTCATTTTACGCCACAAGTTCCAATTCTACCATCTCCAAAATGCCTTCACATACTGAAATTATCACGACAATCAAAATAATTACATTTCATACTGATCGATTTACAATAATTACATTTGGTTTCTCAGTTGCTCATTCTCATTCATTAGCGGTGTCTACTTTTAAGTGTCCCATTTGATATGCGAAACTACTATAGAAAAGAAAAATGTGATGTAGGTGTAATTTCCCATGACCCGAGAGCTAAAGAGAACAACCAATATGGTGTTGCAGCGTTAAAATATCACAATACTCAGATAACAAATACTTGGTAATCGAGAGCGTAGGTCAACCTCTAGTCATGACTGCCTCGGGCAACAAATAATCACAATTCTAATACACATACCCAGCCAACTCTAGACCGAACCGGTGATAATATGCTTTTATCAAGATTGAAATGAATATTGTACCTCTCCGATAGTAATTGTAATGGTGATCTTATTAATTATTTGCTACTTGACTAGGTTGCTCGGGTGGTCGTATTAATTGGACACATTTAATCTTCAACAACTTATTAATCGTAATATTAAATTACAAAGGGAAATATTGTGGAACATGTGACTTGAATTCATGTATAATTCATGAAAGAGATATGATCAGTGCAGCTATAGTATGAGGAGTCTGCAAAATCCTTCGGAAAACATTGAACGATGTTCATAGTTGTTTCTGTAATAGTACCTTCCATCAGAAAGAGAAAAACAGATCACTGAACTCCATTTTTCTTCAATGAGAAGGTTATTTCAGAGGAAGTGGAATATCTAGGTATTATCCTCGTTAAAAAAACTCACCTGGTACGCTCACTTTCAAAAATTTCTATTCAAATTCAAATCATCCCAATGGACATGTCGAAGAATCTGCAAAAAATATTGGAGCTCAAGGCCCTGACAAATCTATCGAACATATATTGTAGATGTGTAAATCATGCAAAGAAGTAACTTTCAGACACAAACTAGAAGAAAAGCCCCCTAGAAACAGCTACTTTCCTATAGAAAAATACTTTCGAAGCAAATACTTTTATATGAATACTGAATTATACAAAAAACTCTTTTCACTATTCAGTTGGTATACCGAACATTTCTTATGGAATTGAATCTTATGTTTAAAATTTCGAACAGATTATTTATTCAAGAATCTACAAGAATCTCTCTCAATTCATTCGAGATGGCTTTATTAATTTCTCAATAGTTCTATAACGGTTATCCATTAACTTGCATGTTCCCATTTTGATTCGCAATAACTACAGACCTTATATAATGGAAACAATGAAAGATATGATTCTTCTGAAAAAAAGGCATGAAAAGCTAGAAAAGGCATTCGATTAGAATATTACAAGTATTTAAGAAATTATCCAGATCCAAAGTAATGAGCACAAACCTGCCTAACTCTGAAAAGATTTCTCATTGTAGAATGTTCATGACAAACCCTCATTCGATATCGATAGATTACTGAAGAATATTGATAAACTGAATAATTATTTTGTTAATTCTTCAATGCATGGAAATGACATCGACGTCGATCTTCTGCTTCTATTTAACGAGAACTCTTATATGATTACGAATTTTCTGGAAATCTTTGATCTCCAGAAGAACTGGAGCGATCTCTGGGAAATATTATATCAAATATTTTTGGAGTTGACGCTGTCAATCTGAACATATTGTAGATTGTGATGCCCTGCTACGAGAATATTCTGTAGCACATATTGAATCATTCATCATTGAATGCATACCGGCTTTATGGAAGCAATCAGTTGTCTCTCAATCGAATAAGATCCATTAACTACTTTCTACCATGTCAAAGGAGATTGAAAAAAATTGTTGAATCTGAACTCCACATTCATCTCTCAAAAAATAATTCACTTTCTACAATTGAGGCAGGGTTTCGAAAACTCCACAGTATCTCTACAGCAATTCTGAAAGTCAAAGATGGAGCAATCCTATGTTTTCCTCCTTGTGATGCATCTCATAAATTATTGCTTATTGCAAAACTGAAGTTTTACGGATTGAAAGTAATGTTGTAGTAAGTAACCGGATTAGCGCGAGGGAGTATCTTGAGTTCACTTTTATTCAACATTTACACAGCAGACATACCATGTTGACGATACTTAGATTGATAGATTGACTCAAATTGAATCCGGCTCTAAGCATTTTGAGTAAATCAAATGCTTAACGAATACTTGAAGGTAGAAATGTCGATATACTGTTAAAATGAAATATTTTTTCTATTGTTGATGAGGCAAAGAACCATGTTATTAAAAAAATCAGTGGCGTTACTGACATATTTCACCAGATGACGTGAAATTTTATTTTATTAACAGTTATATTTGAAGTAATGGATTTTGGGAGTATAGAGTAG
>WOGR01001011.1:0-21590 GCA_015342045.1 Leptinotarsa lineolata
GTATCTGCTAAGCGTTTATCATAACCAAGCGTTGGAGAAGTGGATGAATAACAATTCTGGGAGAGTAGTGACCGTGTTCCAAATAACGAAAAAAATTTTACAGAGGCCTATCTCAAAGCAGAAGTTGCACTGAATAGTATGAATGGATTCAACAAAACAGGAATATATTGTTCAACCCTGACATTTTCACTTATGTAGACTTCATTGCAGCTGAATCGACTGAAATGGATGTTGACAATGACACAGTAGAACCTCCCATTCCGATCATTGAGACGTTTAATCCTCCATTAGCAGAAACCTTGCAAATACTTTCTTCCCAAGCAAATAATCGAGAAACTCAAACACTACAGCCTTCAAAATTGGATGTTTAAAAATCCCTTCATTTAACATCTCAGCTGTCTCCACTTTAAATTTCGACTCTATTTGTGACTCGAACATCTCCACAAGCTTCACAGTCATCGCGGCAAGCACCGTCCTTTCAAAAAAATATTTCAACTTCTGAATTTTCCGAAAGATTACCTCCAGCTTTGACTGCTGGTTTTCCATCCACATCTTTCGATGTTATTACACCCTGAGAAGTACGACCAACACCAAAGATAGTTGGAAAAAGAGAGAGTGCAAGACGAATAAGAGTAGACACATAAGTATTGACCAGCACACCCTACAAAAAATACCTTGAAGAAGAAGTCAAAAAGAAAACAGATATAGAAGAAAAAATTCTTCAATGAAGCGAATAAAATAAAAACTATGGTGACCAACAAACAGAACGATAAAAGAAAAGGAGGCGGGAAAGGAAAAGGAGAGGGAAAAGACACAAGAAGCAAAATAGATCAGATTCTTCTAAAAAGAAGAGTGATACTAAATGCCTCTTCTGTACTGAAAGCTATTCCAAAGACAGTAGGGCGAAAGGGTGGATTAGGTGCGTTGTGTGTCTTCAATGGGGAAATGAGACTTGTGCGGGAGTAGATAATGACGATGAAGGCGACTTTACTTGCGATATTTGCCTCTCTAAAAATAAATTTGAGAGTGTGAAAAAAAATTGAGGCTATGGGTCTTTTTTTATTTCTTTCCTGATAAGAACATTATCAATTTCTGAACTGTGAGTTGATTTTCCTGTTGCATTCAGACATTGATAAGAACCCTTGATAGGGATGAGTATTATTTTTGTTTTTTTTTCATTTAGAAAAAGAGTTTATTTGATTATCTATTGCTTGACTAGGTATGTTGTTGATTTTGCAAACCTTTCAAAAGTTTGTTGCAATGTTTTATTGTTCAGTTTTGTTGATTGAGTAGTAGATAATTACAAAAAAAGATCTCTAATGACACTAGAAGACTGCAAAAGTTTTATGTAATTTTCTTAAATTGTAATGAACTATACATGATTGAAATGAACAGCTGAGTTTTTTATTTCATCACTGTCTATTAACTTCTGCTATAAAATGATCCCTGGGATTATTTTACCTCCACCCCAGGGATCATTTTATACATAGGTGTGTATAAAATGATCCTTCACTAAACTTTTACAGAAACCTCCAATACAAGAAAACTACATACATATAGTGGAGTATGCAGTTACAAAGTCAAGTAAATTCACTACCTCCAACAATAGAATTCTTGCGATTTTACCTTCAACTTTAGCCACAGTTACATTTTTCCCTTGAGGGGATCATTAAACCTCACCTTCCCCTACTAGACATTCAAGAATTCACCTTGTATTTTTACAGCTATCCATTCAGCTCCAATTTTTTACCTGAATTAGTTGTGAATTTGATGAAACCATTTTTTGTGGTATCTTTGTCATCGACAACAATGCTATGGGTAGGTTATGGTGATTACTCATTGAGTCGCCTCGCGAGTATTACGGTAAGCAAAATCAACCCAACTTCAATTAGATACATTCTCCCACTTTATAAACTGTTTCTATAACTTTCAATATCGGTAACAAATGATTATTACGGATGAGTTCTGCTCGTACATTATTAACAGATATTAGTAATTTTCTTTGGCAAGTTCTCAATATTTTCATTCGCATCACACCTTCGAAATTCAAATTACGTTTCCGAAATGGACCGATATCAGTTGACAGAAGATGCTAATGACATCATTGTTCATCCTTCAACCGCGCCAGCTTCACTTATAAAATAGCATTGCACTTGAATTGAGGCGCACAATTATTATCTAATATCTCTGTGGCTTAGATTCGAGACTCACCTTCATATAACTGTTTCGCGAACATAATCTCGAACTTGTAGCACTCATTTCTGATTTGACCGACATCCATATCTTGAACACCTGTGATTAAAGAACTGGGTTTGACGAGATCGGAGTTTCTGTTCGATTTGTTGCACTGAATGTGAATTTTCACCGGTATAGGACGATTTTTTCTGCTGGTGAAGTTCTGAGGGTTTATTCGTTATTAAAAATGGTTAAGGATTCAGGTGAGCAGAAAATTATATTTGTTCATTAGAATAATTTCTGTAAAAGTATTCAAATTGCTCTTTAAAATCCTCAAATATTTTGAGTGATGTTGATTTCAGTTAGTAATCGGAAAATATATGCTCTTTATTATATGGGAGCCTAACTGTATTGAAAATATCGGTTTGATGAAGAATAGACTGTGTATTTTGTTGAATCTGAATTTCATAAACTACACCTTATAATTCAATCTCCTCGAACTTTATTTTCATAAAATATATCACATGTTTCGCTATCACAGTAGCTTTTTCGTAGTAAATGAAATATTCTGTGAAAATCTGTTTTTCCGTTAACTAGCTAATGACATACTGTGAGAGTAAAACATGTCGTGTTATTTTTTGAGAATAAAGTTTGTGAAGATTAAATGGTAAGGTGTAGTTTATGGAATTACTATGGATCTTCATCAAGTAACGGCCTAATCAATCAGAAAACTCAAAAATGTCAATTCCACTTCTACGCTTTCTGTTGGAAACCGAATTGAATACATTTTGACATTAGGAATAATGCTGGTTATATTTTTATTTCACGTACTGATTTTCTAAAATGATTTCCAATTTCAACTTTTCGGTGTCAGTTGAAGCCTTTGACAGCGAGTTACTTCAGGATTGAGAATGTTATCGATTGAAAATATCAAAACATCAAAAACTTTGGTGATGAGTTGTTGAAAATTAACAGATTTTCTCGCACGTACTACGAAATAGATAATAATTTTCTCGAAATAAATTTGAAATAGCTAGCGGTATTTGATGTGAATGTATTTTTCATGTATTTTTTTGCTTTCTTGTGTTTCAATTAAGCAGTTGGAATCCTAATTGAATGAAATTGAAGATTCATTTCAATGCTGAATGAATTGTCAATAAGTCAAGAACATCTATATTCGAAAGTATTAATTTCTAGTCATCCTATTAAATCAATTCAGTACGATTTTCTGCCATCTTCAGATAAATGACTAACTAATAATGAGTACTACCTCCAATTCAAAATTGAAGTTTTGAAAAAAAAAATAAGCCAAAATGAGTTTAGTATTGGAATATACGAGGGTGGTCTAAAAGGTGTCCGACCTCAACATGAAGGTAGCAGCACTCGTAAACAAAGGCTGGTGAATTTCGATGTTCATCTGTTGACAGTTACTAACCAAAATTTCAGTCATTTTGGACTCGCAGTTATTATGTAACAGTCGTTTGAATGAGTTGATGTGAGTATTTTCATGAAATGGACAAAATCAAGTATCGTCTGTAATCAAATATTTGTTTTCGAAGAAAATACGACTACGCGAATCAAAGATGGATTGGAATCAGTGTATGGAAACTCTGCACCATCATTTAATACAGTGAAATATTTGGCAGCTGGATTTAAACGTGACCGAAAGAGCTTGTGAGATGATATACGTTCTTTACTAAATGGTGCCAGACGATCGCCGAATTGAAGTGGAAGAGATAGCAAAGGTTGTGGACATGTCAAAATAATGGGATTGTCAAACATCAATTCAACATTCAGGCATGAGAAAGCTGTTCGCGTTTGCTCACATTAGATCCAAAACGTGTTCGTATGAACATTTCCAGTGCTATGTTGGCGCAGTTCACGCGTAATGAATCCAAGTTTTTGAGGCGATTAATTACTGTAGACGAAACTTGGATACACTATTTTATGCAAGAAACAAAAATACAGTTCAAACAGTAGACTCCAAAGGGAAACTGGCCTAAAAAAATCAAAAAATGTTTTCTTGGTTGGGAAAGTGATGACGACTGCTTTCTGGGATAGTCATGCAGTTATTGGAATCGATTATCTTCAAAAAGGAAAAACAATCACAGGAGCATTATCTGCATCATCATTCGACAAGCTGAAGGCAGACCTTGCCGTAAAACAACCACATTCGCAGGAGAAGAAAATCTGTTTTATCAAGACAACGTATCATCTCACCATGGCGAAAATACAGAAAATACGGTTTGAACTGCTTGAACATCCACCTTACTTACCAGACCTAGCCCCAAGCGAGTTTTTTCGTTCCCTTATCTGAACATTGCTCTCGAAGGGAAGATATTATTGTCAGAGATAAACGCTGAGTACTGTTTGGTCGGGTTACAGAGATGGAAGCATATCTAAGAGAAGTTTGTAGAGTTGAAAGGGGACTATCTTGAGAAAAAATTTAAAAAAAAATGTCTTATACAGTGTCACCATCAAAGCGCGCACCATATAGGAAACTTTCTTTCCGAAAAGTTTCAATGAATTTTAACTTCGGCTTTTGTTTTTGCTTTAAATTTAACTTGAAATGATGTGGCCAACTGCGACCCACTGACGTTCAGTGTTTGTCAAATTCAACTTTTTTTTTGAAAGAAATAGAAAAAAGTGCATTTCTAGATCAAATTTAACAAAAAGTTACTCGAAAAAGTTGTGTTTACGGCAATTTAATATCCATATGCCAAATTTCATGCAACTAGAATAAAGTTAACGTTTTGCTTATTTTGACAGATATCCCTTTTATTTCAATAACAAGTTCAGTTAATTGTCATCAATTCATGTCAACATAACAAACTCATCATGGAGTTTGACTTTTCTGATACATTCTTACTTATACGGACATTTTCAGAGAGAAATTGAAAATTTGCTATAAAAAATTCAACATAACTGGTGCAAAGTTTCAATCACTTGGCTATTTTCTCAAACAAACGTCAGTACCTTCAATTTTGAAAAAGCAATAAAATTACTAGAGTTGAAATTACATTAAAATTTCAATATTCAGTATTTACAGATTATTCATAAACAGTAACTAGGGTGCTAAGGATGCATAATCACGTTGAATGAAATTTTCAAGCAGGTCTTGACAAACAAAATGCATCCTATGGTAGTGTCGAGTTGTTGATTTACTTGTCAAATTTTCAACAGTTATTGTTGCCTCTCCAGGAAAGAATAGAAATATTTTCAATACGTGGTGAGAATACACCATACCCGCAAGTAGCTGATATTTTTAATGAACTTCATCCAGGAAAAAATGTTCAACATACTACTGTGTCAAGGATAATGTCAAAATTCAGAGAAACAGGATCCGTAGCAAATCAATTTAAGAAAAAGCACACTCCAAGTAAATATTATGGGGAGGCCCAACTTAACATTTGTTTGAAAGTTATTGAACACGGGCAAACGAGCATAACCGATATTATAAAAAATACCGATTACAAGAGAGAAAGTGTTGGCCTTACAAGCCAAAATTTATTAACACATTGAAAGAACGAGATTTTGATGTCCGTTTGGGGTTTTCATTCTGGTTTCAAGGAGAGAAAGAAAAATATATAAAGTTTCCATATTACATTTTATGGACAGATGAGGCAAAGTTCTCTCCACTCTTTATAAAGATATTGAGCATTTTGTGATAAATTCATCCCAATAATTGACTTGATGTTCATCTCTCAACTTCGTAACTCCCTTATTCTTCAATTTAGAAAATTGTTGTACACCTTCAAATTTGGAATATTGAATCATACAAGAGAATATATCACATACACAATTTTTCATCAGAAAAAAAATCCATTCCATTGAATGTTGAACAAACTATTACTTTTTTGAGTAGAACGTTTACTTAATTGCAATAATAATGTTATCAATGGTGGCCACTCAGTTTCAGTCAGCCTGTAGATCTTAAAATTGCTAGGACACCTTTGCAGATCTTTCGTTACAGTGTAGAGCAGAATATAGATGGAGATCTTTCAGAAATCACATTTCAACTAAGTGATGCTATTCAGCTAGCCAGTGTCAAAAGAATATGGATTATGGTTGAGAAAACATGAAGTGCAATAACTTACCATACCAAAGTTACTTATATAGAAGCACTATACAATAGTAAAAGATTATCTATGTGCAAAATTCAGCACAATATCGATGTTTCAATCACCTGGTTTCTTCAGAAGAGACAAGCTGAGGTGTTATCCAGGATGAAATAATCTAGTGGGGGAGGCAGTGTGAACTTGTATCGCTAGAAAAATATTAGAACTCCAGAAAATTTCGAAAAAAACGTATTAATCATGATTATAGTTGAATTCATATGGGTTTCAGAACGTCCTGACGATTCGATACTTTTTTCTAAATCAATTGAAATAAATTGACAAGACTATCTCCGAGGAGAGTTACTTGAAATTCAGAAGACTTCACTGGTTGAAAACAGAAAATTGAAAACTTCTGATAAGTCTCGAAAGACGGTGCATATTATTCATTATGAAAAGTTATTCATAAGATGAGAAATTCGCGCACGCATGCTGTATATCGAAACACTCCCACCAGGTCTCAGTGTTGCATCTACTGCAATGTGGAAACGCCGGGCACGCCTTCCACTAACGTAAAACCGGCATCGGCAGGACTAGCAGCAGAAAACGTCAGACCGCAGAACATACGCATCGCGTTCCGTGAAAGCGTCTGGCTCTCCGCAAGTCCAGTACGAGCTTTCGTATATCGCCCTTGAAATACGGTAGTGCTTCAACAAAATGAACACTTTACAACTTTGAAGTGCCTTGTGATTGATAAAAAACCGATGTGCCCTTCATCAGATATGTTTCGTTAGTTCTGGTTGGTTTTTCAAAAATATTTTTCTGAATATTCATGAGATATATGAAAGAAATAACTTCCTAGATGCAATAGTATATTCTAAGTACTTCGATTCAAAATATTCGATTCCATGTGTAAAAACAAAGATGAATTTTCTCTGCTGCTTACAGTTCAATGTTCACTAAGAGTGAAAAAAAGACAAATTGATGGATGTTACCGTTACTAAGTGGTAAGAGATCATTATGAAAAATGAGAAATGGAAATTTTCTATGTTTTTTCACCACTTTTATTTGCAACTAACGTTACTGCAGTTTCGTCCTATAAAGACATTTTCAAAATTATACATTTAACTGTATTGAAAATGTCCTCACCTATAGGACGAAACTGCAGTAACGTTAGTTACAAATAAAAGTGGTGAAAAACATAGAAAATTTTTATTTCCCATTTTCCATTGAAAAAAGACACTTGTCAAATAAAAAAACTACGAAAAATTATATTTCTCCGAATATAATTATGAAGAAAAAACTATGTAATAACACTTTTTATTTCAATAATGATTCATAGGTTTCGTGAAGCTCAAAATGAATCATCTCTTAAGGTCAGCGATGTGGTCTCTTTCTCTCAAATAATAGGTTCACTATTTTCAAAAACCTTTGTTTTTTTAACGGAATTGATGTACTGATAAATCTGTTGACTAAACTACCTTTTATGTTGTCGTTTCTGAATTATATTTATAAAAATCATTTTATCAAATCTGATCACACTTTTTCTAATTGTACCAAATTTTCCAATTTTTCATTTCTAGAGGCAACTTTTAATCTGACAAACTTTGAATGTAATGAAATAAATGTGTTTGTGAAAAAATGTAACACATCTTCTTAATTAAATATCATCGGAATTTCTTTTATGCTGTAGAAGTTTATTTCTTGAAATTTGTCTTTCACCTTCGAGAATTTTAAGAGGAATATTATCTACAAATTTATAAATGAATATCAATCTATTCAGTTATAGTCCTTGTCGTACTTTCAAAATGTCTAGAGACTCATGCATCCACCTTACTTTTGATAAAATCACTCTCAGTGCCATATTCTTAGATTTTCTTGAATTTTCTGTCTGACTAATATTTAGAGGAAATAAAAAAGTTGAACAAAATCAAAATGATGCTCTATGAGGAATTTCAATATTTTTAATTTTATTTCAGTCCAGTGTTTTTCTATTCTTGATGAAAGTACATTATTTTATGCAATTTTTTCTGAAATACGGCATATGTCACATTTTCATTGAAATTGACTAAATTGTCTGAAGATACCTGTAGGGATTCAGATTTTGAAACGATATGAATTTTTTCTTTCTCAGTATAAAGAGACTTGAAATCATGCACATTTGCCAGTATTCATCCACCAAATTTTCTCTAACTGAAATCAATATGTCATCTGACCAGTTTCATTTTACAGTTTTTTGCCACTCGGAAAATATTTATGTAAAATGTAAGTGATGCAGGACCCAAAGCAGATCCTAGTGGAACACCATTATTGTTCAAAAGATATTGTCCAATAAAAAAACTGTAACTGGAAGTATCTTTGAATATCAAAATTTACCTTTTTCTTTATTATTGACTCATGTAAAGTAAGATAACGCATGAATGAGTCAAATTTCATCAGTTTATTCCACAAAATATTCGGATGGAACTTTTATTTACTAATCGAAAAGTCTTCAGGAAACGATTGCAAACAATATTCGGACAATGTTGAAAATGTAAAATAATCTAGTAATTGATCAGAACAAGGAGGGCAATATTCCATATTAACTGAAATTTGGTTGTGTAGTTGTACTGAAAAAAAAAATGTTTGATATGTTCAAATGGCATTGCAGAAAATTTGAAGAGCTTTATATTCCGAATCAATCGAGGTAGATATATTATTTGAATGAACCGTATTGGGAAGTTACGGTATAGTTGAATCATTAAAAAAATTAATTTTACTCGTGAACTGGAAATATCCACAGGGCGTTTCGAAAAATGTATTGAAAATATACCTGTTCAAAAAAGGCTACACTATTGACATTCGGAAGCATTCTATGTTACTTGACCGAAATCCTAAAAAATATTTTATGAAAGTAGTGATTCAAATCCAATGTGAATCGCTACTTTCGCACAGGCACCGTTCTTAGAGCGCCTTGAGGATTTTTCTGTAGTGCTTGTGTTTTGTCCGTAAAAAAACTGTCATACAAGTGTGTGTGTGTGTGTGTGTGTGTGTGTGTGTGTGTGTGTGTGTGTGTGTGTGTGTGTGTGTGTGTATGTATTTGGTTCATATTCTTCGATCTGAATATTCCCAGAAATCAATGTTCTGAGTAGTACGTCCTCAAATCATGAAGTGTTTAATGCGCAAAAATTCTCAATTAATTTTTTCCAGAAAAGTTTTTCAAAAGTTTGAATGTTACCTTCAGGTGGCCATACTTCACAAAAATACATTTACATCCGAATTTTTCCATTGATTTCATTGCAAGAAAATTAGCGGATGTGATCCTCAAAGCAATTTTATTATGGTCGAGAATTACTCGACTTTTTATAAATTTGAAGTGAATAAAAGGGTACATTTTTAAGATATCGGTATATACTTACTATGCGGGTTTTATATTTATATGTGTAGAACATGCAATCACAGAACAGGTTTGACTACCCACTTTGGAATATCTACGGCGTACTTTTATGAAATTATACTGATTGCCAATTTTAGAACTCTTATGAAAATTGACTATCAACACCGATAAATCAGGGTGATCTACCCTGTGTGTGACTTCATATGCGGGACTATTATTCACTGTTTTCCTTAGATTTCATCATCAGGAAGTTTGTTCGTTTTCCAATGTTCATTACAATAACGTATAAAAAGATTAAAAATGAACATGTAACAAGCACAGAAATAAACATGGCAAATCACTGAAGCTCATAAAGCTTGTGCGTGACATTTATTGAATTACAAGTATAACAATAAAATACAATTTAAAATGTTTGTGATTAATGTCAGTTAAAATGAAATAAAATAATATAAAACAGTTGAAGTAGTTCCTGAATGAATATAACTGCCTGAGTACTCATATTGTCAAAATCGGTTTAGTGATGTCGATTTCGAGAAGTTTGTTTTATCGGGTAATATGTCAAAATTAGGTAAAATCAAAATCGGTCAAGTACTGCCAGTTTCGAGAAGTTTCTGTAATAATGTTAAAACTAGTTTATTCTTTTTAATGATCAGTCGATCTGATGTATTCAACTTATAGATTAGCGTAGGAGATCATTGAAAACTCTTCTATCCGTACACTTCAACCATTTTTTCACATGGAATTTGTGGGATGTATAGGATTCAACCATTTTAATATTTTGTAAATTATGTGGAGAGCTATGCCATCACATCATAGTATTCCATATGATAACTGGGATTGTACTAATGCAAGGTATAATTTTTTCGAATTCTCGGTACTAGTAAAGTCAGCGAGATATCTGAATTTAATAAACAGTTCCCTCAGCTTATTTTTAACGTGATTGATGTGGAAATCCCATCTTAAGTGCTTATATATAATATTATATAAGTATTATGACCTATCTTTTTCTAGAATATGTTTTACTTTGTTCACCAATGGACATAATTTGGGTAAATCGTTTGAATATGATGTGAATGCTTAAAAGTATGATTTTTCATCATTCATTGTTAAACTATTGAATTCGAACCAGTCACATACACCATTAAGTCTTGTTCGGCTTCATTTTCCACATCTGTCCAAGTTTTGTCCTCATATAATATTGCCATATGAACAGCAAAACTTATGATTTTACCTGTGGATCGATATGTCATGAGACTGTTTATGTACAGAGTGAATAATAGAGGTCCAAGAACCGTTCCTTGTGGGACTCCATAAGAAACAACCTATGAAGAAGTCACTACTCCATCGATTTCTACTATTTGTTTTTGTTCTGACAGATAGCTTACCATTAGGTGGTATGCAGGTCCTCTTATCCCATAGGATTGGATTTTTTGGAGAAGGCGCTAGTGACACACTGTATCGAATGTTTTGATAGATCTACAAAAACGCATATCCAAGGAATTTCTTTGTCTATAGCCTTATAATACATATCCGAAGATAAAGCATCTGTACTTCGACCTGTACTTCAACTATAGGGGGATAGATGCCTAAGTAAACGCGTAGCGCTCTTTACGAGAATTACACCCTTGTCTCAATGTAATTTTGCTAGTCGATGCCCCGCAATTCGTTGGAACGTACGTGTCGTGAGTTGTGCAGCGAAAAGTGGATTAAATGGTGACACATTGGTGGATTTAGGTTACATATAATCTTTGTGCGCGTGGAACTTTCCATGCTATGAAGTAAGTATTCATTTTTTGTATTTATAATCTATTTATGTTATGAATACAAACATTTAAATGTTATATCATTATTTTTCAACACGATTCATTAGTTAAATTAGAGGATGTTTATCCCACGCAATAAGCATAGATGCCTCAGTTTTTTTGAGTAAAGATGCCCTTAGAGGCATCTATCCCACATTGTGTCATGAACTGAATTGATTATTTTCTTGTTTTCTTGATATGTCATACAAGTACGTGCGAAAAGAAGGAGCACGGCTCCTAGTCGTGTGGAGTCACAAAAGCACTTTTGAAGAGATGAAACAAAACAAATGTTCTCGTAATGAAGTATCTAGTCGTTATTCCAGTTTCTTCAAGCTTTTTGAAAATGTTTATGCAGTCGAGACCAGAAACCGGATGCTTGAACATCAGTCGAGCAGTAGCTAGTTGGTAACGCATAGGTCCGAGCAGCTACACCCTCCAATGCTATTTCGGGGTTTAGAGCTTGCGGTATCTACCCATATAATCCGACTATCATTCCAGAAAGTTATTTTGCAGTTTATAATTTATCTTCAAGCAATCAAGACTGTAATGAGTAAGGAAATGTTTCGACTGATGGACAATTACCTAGTCCCTCATTACGAAGTTTAGACGACAACAACGAGGTTCGCGTTAGGCCAAAGTTAGCCTAAGTTCTTCACCACTAAATCCAGATCTAATGTACGAGTCTTCCGCTAACACAGCGGAATGTGATCTTTCCAGAACATTACTGCTAAGAAAAATAAAGGTGAAGCTACTCCTAACATACCATGGAAAAGCAGCAAATAAGCCAAAGAATTGACTAAAAACAGTTCGAGATCAGTTTCAGAGAAGATTTTTGAGATAATTCTCTAACAGAAAGTGAATCTAATGTTGAAAAAAGACAAAAGAACAGATATCTCAGAAACAGTGGTATGCAGGAAGAAATTAAAAAGAAAGTGTGAATACTCAAAATACAATTCAGCGTCCTGTTCACAATGTTCAGACTACAACAAAAATTGGCAAAATTTTCAATAAAGATGAAGAAACATTCTCAAATGAGTCAGACTCTTCTCAGAGTGCGACAACTGAATGTGTGGAATGTTTCGAAGATTTTGAAACGACAAAATCCAAGGTAGACTGGATTCAGTATATGATGTGTAGAAATTGGCTGCACGAAACCTGCACAATGTACGGCGATTATTTCAATCAATTCAAGCGTTCAAAACTACGTCAAGGAAAAAAATAAAAAACTATAAATTGCGTAAAAAAACTTAAAAATAAAAAAAATCGGAAAGGTATATGTGAAATAAAAGATATTTGAGACTTTGTGCAAGGCACTGCTCAATAAGAATTTGTGATAATTATTTTCAATTTAGCACCAAAGATGATTGTGCCATCTAACGTAAAGTTAGGACATATTTTTTATCGAAAAATTATGATTATTATAACTGATACAAAATATTTAAGTTCTGTTGATTTCATTATTCAGCAAGTGTTGAATGAAGTTGAGGAAATCCTAAATTATTTCATTAATTCCTTAGGGCAACCATCCCACGAAACAAAATATCATAGCGGCGTCTAACCCACATGGTACAAATCTATCCTCACTCATGAGGTTATTCATTTCATTCGTAACTAACTACGAATAATACAAATAGTTTTGAATCATGAAAATTATTTCGTCCATCATTTTTAAATTCTCAACTTCTTAATGTTAATCGCCCATTTCAACAAGTTTGACAACTATCCCATATTTACCCTATAGTTTTTTTTGAATGAGTGGCACATTCGATCAATGCTACAAGAATACAACTCGATTTTTTTATACATACTTCAATAAAAATTTAGACCCAACTGATATTATTTTTAATGGATACTTCGCTTTTCCTAACTTGCTTCGGAGCTGATCCTCCTGACTCATCTGGGCAAAATTCTATACAACCAGATAGAAAACGCGGAAACATTTTACACTTCATACTTTATCTAAAGAAGCATTCACTATGGTATCATCCTCAATTCGCAAAAGACATGTATCTACTATAACTCGCTCCCAAGGGGATTCGTTACCATTTCTTTGTTTGAGATCCACCACTTGTGATATAATAGGTATTCGTCCAAACACGGGGAATCCCACTGAACTCTGTAACCATTTGCTTGAAAATCTGTAACTCATCAAAGCATTTTTGAGCCAGTTCCTAATCACTCCCAAATCATTCCATTCGGCCGGGCCCTTCAGTATATAATTTCATAGTTGTGGTATGTATTGGATGTGAATTCATTTTCTGAACTGTTCCCCTCGTTACCAGATTCAGTTTTCATCCTTATCAATCGTAGTACATTCCTTTTCGTTATTCTGCTATATTTTGTGCAGGTGTAGGTGATCTGTGCCTGCTGGTGAAATGGGGCGACCTATATATTTCGGATGTTGAGGGTCTTGTGCTGTTTGCTGAATGCTGGCGATCTGTTTCTTCTCTCGGATAATGGTGACCTAATTTCTATTCTCAAAATCTCGTCATTTTTTTTTATAACGAATATGGTGCTTTGATAAAAAAACATATGTCTTCACTTCTCATTCCTTACATTTAGAAGCATACCTTGTTTCTTCAATTCGAGGTCTTGGTCGATTTCAAAAATCTTCATGCGGATACCCCGATTTCCACAGTTGTGATAACACTTCACCTAGAGGTTGGAGTTCACCTCTTCTACATCCTATTCGTCTAAATTTTGTTTCAACCAACCTATTGATCTTTTCCATCTCGTTTTTCACTTCTTTCTTTGACTTCACCTCAAATCTCGCTTATCTATTTTTCCACCAGTTTAACGTCTTGTCAAATATTTTTCTTTCCTTAGATGTCCACTGGGCTCTTGCCCAGTAGACATCCAAGTGAACATTGCAAAATACATCTGAAGAACTTGACCTTTTACCCGCCACTTTCGTGTTATTTTTGCTCTTGTTGATTATTTTCAATTCTAGTTATTTCAATTGTTCAAGTAACGTTTCTGATTTTTATTTCAATGCATTCTTTTTTTTCGAATTGAAAAGGTTATATTTTTAGGAATGTTTCATTTTTGAGAAAGAAAGTTTTTAGCTTTCTACTACTCCATCTTGATACAAAAAATATGGAAATCTTCTAAAGAAAGGAAGGAAGCAATCAATTTCAAAAAATCAACTCTATGCAAAGATGTGTAGATCATGCAAAGAAGTACCTTCAGACACAAACTGGAAGAAAAAGCCCTCCTGAAACAGACACTTTCATTCAAACATTGAAATACACGGAAGAAAAAATTCTTTCGAAACGAATATTTTTATATGAACACTGCATTATATAAAAAAACAATTTTCCCTCCTCAGTTTGTATTCCAAACTCGTTATGGAGTTGAATCAGATATCATTCACAGGTTCCCCACACAATATACTGAATGAAAGGTAAAAATTTCACTCACATGATTCCCACATTTTTGTATCAAGATGGAGTAATACACAGCCAAAAACTCTCTTTCCAATTCTTCTTTATATTGTTTTCTTTATCTGACCTAAGTTGAAAGTATATCTAGTGATGATATCACATTATCCCTATTTAGTTTTTCTAAATGTAATGTGCAATGGAAATGAGGTGAGATAACCTTGCGATCAAGAAAGCATGAGCAACAAGAATCTATCAATGTTTCAGTTCAATAATTTTCGGAAAATTAAAAATTTATTTTCATCGGAAATAATTTCAAATATTTCATTTTCATTTGTGAATGAACAACGTAAACATCAGCAACGTGTTACCCACAGAGTTTATTAGGCTTCTCCCACTGTCGCATATGTTTTTACCGCCATATCTCGTTGTTAGTTATTAAAACATAGGAACGACATTTTTGACGTATATCAGCACACAAAAACACTAGTACACATTTCCTGAAGAAATTATTCGATATTGTTCAACTTTGTTCACAAGAATCTAATTTCCGTAGTTTTAGGACAGAAAATCCTTGAGGTGGAAAAATAAAAATATTTTTTTAATTTTTTTCTGTGTTGGCAGTAATTTTTCAATCATTATTTGATTTCCTGCCATTAATGTTCTTCTCGAATCTTTTCGAAAATATGAGGACTTATCATTGAAAATTTAACAAAAGCGCTCGATTCTGAAAGTTCTTCTACACTCTTGAAATAACGATCACCTAAGATTTTGACACTTCATCAGGACATTGTTATACCATCGTGTTTGACATAGAAATATCTACAATTCAATATATAATTACGTAGGGCCTCCTAACTCTGGCGATATATTTATATCTCACACTTTTGGGCAGTGCCAAATTTTGTGAGAAACTTAATGACAGTAATATTCGAAAAAAAAATTTCGACTAACATAACTAAAGGAGAGATATGGGTTGTCATTCTGAGCATTTATATATGTCATATTGTATAAATACTCATTTTATTAGGGACCCCAATGAAAGAAGGTTGATTCAAGATTATCGCCAACTGTAATTGCAAGAATTGAAACATTAGCTTAATAATTTTGCGAGAACTTGAGGGATAGAACTAGATTGTTGAGAATGGAACAAGCTGTGACTAATCGATTGAATGATGAATCGTTCTAAAGTACGTCCGATATTACTACCCAGATGGATGAGGATTTGCAATCTCGATTGAGATAACGAATCGACAAAGGCATGGTAACAAGTTTCTCGAGGAAGCGAGTAACAGCTTCTCATGGGGAGTTTGTTGAGTTAATCATGTTGAAATTTCACGGTTCAGAAATTCATAAATCAGTAACTGGAAAAAAGGAAATAATGCAAAAGTGGTCGATAAAAATTTTCAAAGGAGATACTCAAGTGATTTGATACATTTGATTCCACCACGCGGTAGATATCAGAAATATGCGACGGACTGTGGCTGCTTATCGTTCTGAGAACAAAGAGCTCTTTCGATTGGAGAACTGCGTTTGTGTGGAATGAACTTCCTGATAACGTTTTTCGGAATGAATTCAATCTCCAACGATTCGAATCCAATGTGAATTGTTACTTTCGCACAGGCACCGCTCTCGGAGCATCTTAAGGATTTTTCTGTAGTGCTTATGTTTTGTCCTTCTTGACATTCATTTGAAGGTGCATCATAGCAAATCGCAATTCCTCATGATAGCATCATGATAGCAGGTTTACCTAGTTTCATCGATAATGCTTAATTTTAATGTAAGTGGTGCAAACTCTAGTTCCGAAAGAAATGTGTATCCAATTCAAAATTCATGAAGCATAAACAATTTAAAACGCAAAACTCTGGAGTTTCCATGAATTCACGATATACACAAATTTTAAATATCGCTTTTACATAATCAAATGTGACTGGAATTTTTAATGGTGAAACCCATATCTTCTGAGTATTTTCGTTTCCATAATGCATACCTCATCTCATGCTGAAACTTTGATTCGAGGTTTTCGATTATTTGATTGATGTCTTCATTCAAAAATTATTCTACATTTTTTTCTACATTTTTGCCTTCCAACACGAAGATCCTGAAAATAAATCAGTAGTAGAAAGTTATAAGTTTCAGGATTTAATTTATCAGCATTTTTTTAATTTCTGTTTTACATTGACTGCTAGGATCTAAACACTAATACATTGACCAGAAATGTTTACATGAATCAGTATTCGTCATGAATCGCATAAAATTACTAATTGCTATACATTCGTTTGCCAACAACTATTGAATTATATACATTATCTTTGCATATTTTGGATACACTTAGCCTGATTGAAGAAACGAACATCACTTGCAACCTTAATAGTCTGGAACATCGAAAGAAGGTTGAAGATTTGTCTTTCTTCTATAGATACTTTCACGGGAAGTGTTCAAGTGACTTGGCACATTTGATTCCACGAAAAGCGGTACATATCAGAAGTACGCGACGGACTGTGGCTGCTCATCGTTTTGTAGTTCAACCCAGTACACCTCGAACTTCACAGTTTAGGAACTGTTTCATTCGGAGAACTGCATTTATGTGAATAAACTGCTTGAGAATATTTTTCCAAATGAATTTCATCTCCAACGATTCAAATCCAACGTGAATCGCTATTTTCGCACAGGCACCGCTCTTGGAGCGCCTTAAGAATTTTTATGTAGTGCTTGTGTTTTATCTTTGAGACAAGACATCGATTTGTTGACAGTAAGCTCAATGTGACATTGGGAATATTGCGTAGCTGTACCCCTTGTCAAGTTATTGAGGGGGATGTGAAGAATGAGAGAGTTGATGAGTGTGTAACGGCATTCGTATCTAGAATACTGCCTAATGCCGTATTTGTCTTCGACCCGTCTGTATGAATTATTTCACACCTATAAAATTCATTCAATATTTTGTGCAATTCCATCAGGAGTATTGAGTTACAAGTTTTATTTTTTCTAGAATTTGCGCACTCCAGATGCATTTTTGTTATTTTCATTTGCCATGGATGCCTTTTAGCTGTTCCCAGAGCTGCTAGAACCGTTGGGATTGTGCTGTATTTCACCTAACTCCCTTAATCGAACCCCTATTGGTTGCTTTATTGTAGTTCTGAACTAATGAAGACTTTGGGGTTCATTATTGAATAATATCACATTGTATGAAAGCTATTTTTCGTTTTTTTTGGCCGTGGTCTGCAGGTTTTTAAATTTGACGTTTCGTCTACTGCTGCGGTAAACATTCTTAAAGGCGGTGTGGTAACGGTTGCAATACCCGAGTCGAAGCTCGGGTTTTTGTTCCTATCGTCTCTACTCCATCAACTTGACATCAACTTGACAATATACTCATTGGGAATAACATCATTGAGAACAAAAATAGCTTAAAATTCTTAGAAGTATCGATAGAGAACTGAAATTTTAAGACCATATTTATGCCTTGTGTAAACAAAGTGTCCTCTGGTTGTTATGCAGTCAGAGTAGTCGCAAAGGCACTTGGTTTAACAACAGCTGAGACTATTTATTTTTCTCTGGTGGAATCTCACCTGAGATATGGAATTCAATTTTGATGCGTATGTAGTGGTTATCTACTACATATTTTAATTTTGCAAAAACGAGCCGTGAGATATATGTGAAAATCAGAACGTAGAGACTCTTGTAGATTACTTTTTACCACTCATGGAATTCTAACAGTGATTTCTATCTTTATAATGGAAACAGTGTGTTTGATTAAAAACTACTTGAACAAATTTCAATCCTCACCAACCCATTGAATTGCCAATACCAATGACATCAGTGATAAAGGATTCCATTGTTTATACTGGTTCTAAAATGCAATAAGTTTCATCTACTACTGGAAAATTAAACAACTGTAATATAGTGGAAGCAAATGCAACTGCTGCAACTCTTTCACAAATTCTCTAGCATTTTTTGCATTGATTGTCTTCAAGATGTAAAAAAGTGGTGTATGATATCTCTCTCCATTACCATCCCCACCATAACCTCAAACACTATCTGAAATCAACTTATCTAATTCAACTGAATCCAAGGAAGAAATTGATAATCGTTCATAGATATATTTGCCTGGCACTGTGATAAAATAACCTGGGGAGAGATGACAATAAAAGATAAAACTCAGGTTGAAAAGACTCACCGGAGTATTAATCATTTTGCCCAAATCATGGAATCAAAAAAGACTATATAAATGAAATATTCCATTGCGTAAAAAACATTTGCTGATATACTTATATGTCTGTGAGTTTGCTATTCGTTCTTCGTTCTTTTCGACCAACCCCTGTACAAATAATGGCGATTTATTTGCTTGATAAAAGGCAGCTCCCTCTTTCCTTCCTCTCCTTCCTCCTATATATCCCTTGCGACTTCTGGCTTCGGTTAGTCTGAAGAAAGGTTCATTGCTTTGAATCCTCCAGGAATAATTATTTTTAAATGCAGTGGATGTTGGTACTACCTTCGTTTGCAAATAATCCGTTTTTCATCTCACTTCAGTTCTCAATTATACCGTGCCTATTTGAAATGTTCCGAAATATTATATATGAGGTCTGTTAAAAAAATAGGGTTTGCTGTTTGAATTTCGCGTGCTACGTACATTCCATTAGCGATTATTTCATGTTGGTATACTCGCACCAACATGAAACAACAAATATGCTGTTCAGCATATTTAGTTTATTGGTGAGAGGCATAAATGTTGAAAATGTTTTACGTGTTCGGCGATTTCCTGTATCGAAAAAAAAATGGATTGAAAGATTTCCATCAAATTTTGTGGTAGAAATAGAATGAAATAAGTGCTCTCAAAAACACAGAACATGTTAACAGTGGCATACGGTGATTGTACTCTGAGTCAAAAGTTTTTATTCAATACAGATTTGCTTGAAAGTGTCATAACTATGGATGAATTATGGGTATATGATTATGACATCGAAACCATTGTCCAATCGTCCTAATGGAAGAGCCCAAGAGATTCAAGATCAAAAAAAGTCCGACAAGTTCTATAAAATGTCAAGGATTTTCTCACTGTTTTCTTCGATAACTGTGGTGTAGTGCATCAGGAGTTCTCACTGGAAGAAAATATGTGAGATTTCTTCGGCATGAATATTCAAATTTATTGGAAGGGTTTCTATATGGAACCAGACTTAGAATGTGACTACAACAAGACAGTACATCATCACATTTTAAAACTGAGGTACAGGAATACCTCAACGATCATTTCAATCAAAAATGGATAGATAGGGATGGGCCTGTGGCGCAGCCATCCAGATCACCTGACCTGACCAAAATGGATTTTTATAGGGGTACATAGGGAATTCTCGGAAAAAGAGTTATCGGTCCGTATTTTTTAGATGGGCATTTCACTGGAAAAAAATATGTAAGATATCTTCGGCATGAGTTTTCGAATGTACTGGACGGGGTTTCATATGGAACAAGATGCAGAATGTGGCTACAACAAGACGGTGCACCACCACACTTTGAAACTGAGGTACGGGAATACCTCAACGATCATTTCAATCAAAAATGGATACGTAGGAGTGGGCCTGTGGCGTGGCCACCCAGATCACCTGAACTGACCAAAATGGATTTTTTATGGCGGTATATCAAATGGATTGTCTACAAAACTCCTCCAACATCTACAGAAGACATGAAACGGAGAATCACTGGAGCTTTCAGGGAAATCCCAGAGGATATGCTGGAAAGTGTAGAGAATTTGTTCGAAAATAGAGTGACATAATGTGTTGCAGAAAATGGTCACCAATTTGAACATCGTTTGGACCCCTCTATTCAATAGAAAATTCAGGCGTTATTGTCCATATTGAAAAACTTTTAAGTGAACGTAAATAAATGAATTTTTTGTGGTCACAACAATTGATAAAACCGGGTATAGTTTGTAAAATATCTGTGATTCGTATAGTATACCGTAGATAGAAACGTAGTGAAATGTTGAAACATTCTATACAAATGAAAAAATATAGGGTGTTTTATTTAAAAAAGTTGAATTATGTCTGTTTGAAAATGAATGAAAGTCGACCAGTTTTTCCGAGCACCCTATATATTGTTTCCGGAAGTTGAGATCTCAAAAATTATCATAGTGATGTTAACTAACTATTGCTGAAAAATCCACTTAATTGCTTTAGATATGCGGGAGGGTGAATTGAAAAAATAGGTTTTTTGGATAACTTGGCAATGCCGCAATGGAAATTCGAAAACAAAAAATCCTTACAGGGCTACAAAATATGGAAACGAATGACTTATTCTAGTTGAAAAAGTATAACTATGGTTAGCCATGCTAGGCTGAATCACCCAGTATGCAAGAAAATAATTTTCAAAGATAGTATTTATCGATATGACTGCGAAAAAAAATTAAGCAAAGAATTGTTTTCGCTGATAGCAATGGAACGAGTACACTAACTTTCAACAGATAAAACTATTCATATATTCGAGAAGAGTGTACCAGCTTAAAAAAATTGAAAAATCGCTAATCGAATCGAATGTACGTAGCCCGCAAATTTTGAATATCCACCTTATTTTTTGAACTGTCCATGTTATTCAACACAATCGTGAGTATGTCACGCCGCTTGGAACTTATGATAAAAACTCGACGAGGAAGATACTTATCATAAGATAGAATATATCAACTTCCTTAACCAGCTTCAATAAACAATAAATATCACTTTTGTTTGAAGGTGAAGGACAATGTTTCGTGGTAAATTTCATCAATTCGGACTTTCATTTTCTTTTATTGTATAAAATGATTTGAAATCCCTGAAAT